>BRDA01086157.1:53261-80152 GCA_036984385.1 Crenuchus spilurus
CCCCCCCCCCCCCCCCCCCCCCCCCCCCCCCCCCCCCCCCCCCCCCCCCCCCCCCCCCCCCCCCCCCCCCCCCCCCCCCCCCCCCCCCCCCGAGACAGAGAGAGAGAGAGAGAGAGAGGTCTCTGTTTTTATTCCAGTGTCCATCTGATCTACAGAAAATGAAGAAAAGGCATTTCTGTAGAAGACATCAGATCAAAGAAGCACTGTGCAACAGACATGCACCCTATCTCATCCAAACCAGATGTGCAGAGAAAGACAGAGAGAGAGAGAGAGAGAGAGAGAGAGAGAGAACAACAATGACACAAGCAAAGACTGAAAGAAAGATGAAAGAGATAATGGGCAGAGGGAAGATAACCCTTAATATAACTTCTCTGCAGGACAGCAAGACTTTAAGAGAAAAGACAAGTTAGTGAAAGAAATAAGAGTGGATTGGGGGATCGTTAAAGAGATCAGAGAGAGAGAGATAGAGGGAGAGAGAGAGAAAACCACAGCATAATAAAATACAATCAATTATATTAGCAATTAAGTCATGTAATGACTGTTTTGGCAGTTACTCAAAGTTTTAAAAACAATAACTGAGTGTGGTCCTAAAATATTTTACTGTAAAAAGGATAAAGATAGAAACAAATTCAACCATGGTTTATATAAAATAGAAACATTGGAAAGAACTGCATATATACATGTGTGTTTATCAGGGATCTCTAATAACACGAAGTCAAAAAAATTATCATCTGGTTATTGTGGATGCTTCCAGAAGGTACATTATAATTTATGTTGTTTCTAATTGGATAAATAGGTTTAATTCATTAATACACTTGTGTTCTCTAACTGTGTTGGATATTTGACTTTTGTCTCCATTTATCAGTCATCCCATGGTGAAAAATAGGCCTAATGGTGGTGAAAATCTCTTGTAAATGTTTTAGTACCTGTGGACATCTTAATGCATTCTAGAGAGTAAGAGAGAGAGGTTAGGAGGTCACTGCTACAGGCTGTGATTACAGCTGGAGTTTTTTCTATAACACAACCACCACAGTCTTAATCTCTAACAAAGTCCTCAGGGTGTGTGTGTGTGTGTGTGTGTGTGTGTGTGTGTGTGTGTGTGTGTGTGTGAAAGAGAGAGAGCGCGCGAGAGAGAGTGTTTCTTTTAAAACCCAGCACTAGTCAGCATGTTTTTCATTAATTCACAAAAGGCACACACAAATGGACACATATCTCACTGCTGTCACAGCTGACATGCATATCAAAAGCATCCACTCTTGATCCCTTCAGGATATAAAAAGAAGCACAGAAGCAATAATCCCTACTATACAAAATTCAAGTAAAACTACACAGATACCCTATCGAAGACATGTGTTTACAATCCATAATCTCACTTAATCCCAGTAATCCATATAGATGTGATTTGACATGGCAAATGTTATTCCATTTCGTTGACTGAAGGCATTTGATGCAGAAGGCTCAATGATATGTTTGAAAGTCAACAAGGGATTTGTCAATCCATGACTGCTGATTTAACATTTAATTTTAAAAGTGCTGGTATACGTCAATTGTAAGATTAGCTTTTAACTAAAAAACAGCCGCCCATGCTGCTCAGTAGCAAACTGTCATGAGGATAGGCCATACATGTGCAAAAATATACCTACAATAATGCTTTTTTCTGCTAGTACTCTACAAATTTAAAGTAGCAATATTTTTAGCCTAATATACAAAATTTAAAACATTCTGTGTTGTATTCCAAGTCTACAACAGATACATTGACATGCATATGGACTTGCATGAGTAGCTTCTTTGGTAAACAGCTCTGTTTTAAAGCTGTTGCTGTTTTCTATACCTAGCACCTGATTGAATACAAGCTGCATCTCAAATTCACAGTCATTGATATATCTAACACATTTAGAAGGTATTTTGTGACTTTTTCTCACAGAATTGGTCCCACCCACTGTAAATCAACAGATGAATCATTCCACAGTCATTTTCTGTTGTTGGATTATCGAACACATTGGTCCTTCAGCTCCTAAACTCCAAACAAATAGAAGAGCTTACTGAACCAGAACTTAACAATGAAATAAAAGTAACAAAATCTACAGTTTAAATACAAGCATGATTATACTAAACATAAATTGTAGAGTATAGAACATACTTTTTAACTCTCTGAAGGCCTAGAAGGCTCTGAGGAGTCCCCATCACTGAAACTGTTTTTTCTTCAGGTGTGTGCTGCATGGAATGCTTTGACTGTGCTTAATTTGGGTTTAAGACTAATTTACTGAAAATCTTTTTTATGAGTACGAGAATAGGCTGCTTTTACATGATTACACAGCACTCTTATTGAAGACACATGGTGTTGGGTCCACAGTAACTGCTCTGAACAAAGACAGAGCTGACCATGGCACATACTGATAATACAAGTCATACTGTAGCTCACGGGTTTGTTTAGGCGATGTGTGTGTGTGTGTGTGACTGACTGACTCCCTGCTGTCTTTGTAAAGCCTCAATAGACTGAGTCATTTGACCTGTGTTTTATTGAGTGTTTTAATCTGAAAGCCAGTTTGGCTTCCCCTTCGTGCATAGAAAAGAGAGACTAAAGAGTCCAAAACCAGACATCAGACTACAGCCTAGATGTGAGTCAATATATAAGTGGTAAAGTTAGTTTAATATTGGACATTGGTTTGACATTCAGAATTCCACTTTTCCTCACCAGTTAACTAAACACAGATTCACCAGCACAGCTACAGTTTGGTGGTGAAATAGAAGACAACAAACTACAACAACAGCTTTTACTAAACTACACTTGTTATGATGAAGCCAGAATACAGCCGCTTAGCTTTGTGTTTGTCTGGTGGCTGCAGTGTTTGGGACCATCTCACAATTACCAGAAGGAATGTGAAGTGTTTCAGTGTCTATAGCCAATGACACTCACATTAAACACACAAAACTTTCATGTTGCTTACATCACTCATCTTAGCTAATTTCATGATTTGATTTTTTAAAATAAAATATTAGTAATAATGTAACATTCATGCATCTTCATACATATTCATATATTATTGTTTTATACAAGATTAATCTATTAAAATCATGTTTTGAAACCTAATGATGTTAAACCATCTTATTCAAACACAGACATAAATTCCTGACTAACTACAAGGCTTATTTTGTAAAATAGTTCTGTTACTAATTTTATAATGATGTATATAACTGAAAACCTGTGTTCACTATTCAGCCTTTGACCAGATGTTTCATGTGGTTTGGATTCGATCTGGGCTTAAAATCTCATGTTGGTGCATTCCTACTGAATAGTAAAAATGAATGTGTTTTGTGTGGATACCAATGCCCCAGTCCAGTGAGGGGGACACTGTGCTGTTTAAAGGGTGCCATCTTTGAGACATAAAACCTATGTCCCTGAGGTTAGTGAAAGATCCCTGGGCATTTGCTTGCAAAGAGTAAGAGTGTTACCCCAATATGCTGGCTAAATTTCCATCTCCTAATAATCCTCATTTTGAAAAACCGTATAATCTCTCTGCTTAATAAATAATGTGTGGTGAGCACTAGGTGTGGACTGGTGCCTAATGCATTATCCAGGTGATTTTGATTATCTGAAAAAATTGCTTTTAACATCTGCAACATTAACAACTGCTTTTAAAAATCTGTCTGCAACTACTGCATGTATCATCAAAATTACAGAATGCCTTATTACCAATAATAAAGTTACTGCATAAGTTGTGCATGGGGGGGAGGGGGTTCCTAGTCATGGAGATCTACCACCTAGCATAGTTTTGATCCTACACACCTGCATTAAATAAATCATATGTTGGAGCTAAAATTGACAGTGTGGTAGGTCTTCAGGATCAGGACTGTTCACCTCTGACATAAGGTAAATTAATGTTGGCTCACTACTTTTTTTCATACACTGTTTCCTACTGTTGCTGACTTTTGTCCACTGCTCCTTCATAAATAGTTAACAGTTTGAATTTAAAACTAATTGTCATAATAAAAAAATATTTTATTAATAGATTTTCATAATTCAACAATGAATTATGATGATAATATAATGCATCATGAAAAAGTATTTTATGATGTCACTACTCCTTACTGTAACTACATTATGGGCTATTAGTAGGGTTTAGCTATATGAGAACATGAAGACCAGATTCTACATTTACAGAATAATGTGATCGTTCACAATAAACTGATTCTCGTGTGTACAGTAATGCAATATGAGATGTTTTTGGGGTGTGTCTTTGTAAAGGAAAATAGGACAAAGCAGTGATCTGTCTGTATTTTGTCTCCTTTATTATCACTCTCTGCTCATCTCTCACCTACCAGTGAGCTAATGTCCAGAGAAATGTTAACCGTTTATTTAGTTTAGGCTATCAAACAATTAATGGTTACTAATGCTAAGTGAATAGTTACTAATATTAAGTGAATTTTACTTGCTCCATTTGTAGTCAGTCAAGATATGTTTACAGTCCAGATCTTGCTTTTTAGGTTAGAAATGGAGCTGCTAGGTTAGCCCTGCTAACAAACATTAGAAGGAAATGATCACTGTAAATCAAAAATCAAAAACTTTTCTTAAGCCACATTTAATGTAAGTCATCCTAGTTAGCATGGTTTTAAGACACAGCATATTTTACTGTGAGCTATAATGAATGAATGAATGAAAGCTACTTATATAGTGCCTTCCTCAAACCCAAGGACACTTTACAATTAACACAATCCATTTACACAATTAGAACTCAGCCACACGTACCAGCGAGAAGCAGCAGCCAATCGCACACAGCGTACTCTCAAGAGTGCCAAACCATATCTGGGCATACACACACATATTCATACACACATAGACATACACATTCATTCACACAAGAAACATTTTAGATTAGCCAATTCACCTGATCTCCATGTTTTTGGACTGTGGTAGGAAACCCACAGAGATACAGGGAGAACATGGAAACTCCACCCAGATGGGGACTTGACCCCAAGCCCTCAGCGCTGAGAGGCAAATGTGCTGAAAATCAAGCCACTGTGTCACAGAACATCAAAGTGTGCCACTTTATACAATAATTGTTCCAAATTTATAAAAGTAAAGTGCATGTGCACTTTATTTACTTTTACTGTTCACCTTAGCATTTATTGTCACTTATTTTGATTATTGTGTTTAGCATTAGGATAGTCCTGTCTAATTTGTTACTTTAGATTTAGAAATGTCTTGTCAACACTGCAGGGAGAGTGAGGAACATCATTTCGATTACTTTGTATGTCTAGAACATGTGAAGAAATAGACAATAAAGCTGACTTTGACTTTGAAATTTCTTTTCATACTAAAAGACCAGCAGTAATAAGGATGCTACAGACTGTGCAAATATGATCCTTTCCCCTCGACTGTTTTAAGTCTTCAGATTAATAGCCTGGGTATAAGTGAGTTAAACTGCCTGTCTCTTATTAACTCACCATACATCAAACACACACACACAGGCCCTTCTTCCTTGACCCATATGCTTTCCTATAGAAACAGTTACATTTTTTATTTACTATGACTGACAGCAGACAAACCCAGCACTTAAAGATGGAATGCAAAATCTCTGCAGCATTTAGAGATGAATAAAGAAAAGCTTAACAGAGGAATGCACTAACTATCAATACCTCTCTTAGGAGCACATCTGGACTGTAGAACACACTGGGATGGTAAAGCAAGAAGACTGTGAGCTTAAATCTGTGGGTGTGTGCATGCATGCACAGGCAGCCATGTTTATATGTGGAATTCTTTCTTTGCAGACTGTTGTGAGATGTCAGAATCACTTAGAAAGACAAACGTAATAATGCATCTCAGTTACTCCTGTTGAAAAGAGTAACTGAAGTATACAAAATTTTTTTACACCACCATGTTATAAATGTTTTGCTTGGCCACTACACTCCTAGCCGAAGCCACAGGCTGAAAACAACATTCCATCTGTGTCTCTTTTACTGATCTCTTTGTGAGAGAGCACAATATGCAACTTGCATGGAGATTTTAAATTTTCACAATGAGATAAATTTGTATGGAACAGACTAAACAATAGCCAAGTTTCTGGGAGCTGTTGAATAAGTAAATTAAGCTGCATTTTCATCAGTTCAGTATACTAAACCAGGGTGGATCAGGAATTTCTGGAATCCTAGGCCTTTGTGTATGTGCTGTGTGCATGTGCTGGTCATTATATGGATGAAAGTAAAAGTATAGAGTGTAGATCCAATCCACCAGACCAAGATCCACCAACAGACCAACATCTATCCAACCTCCACCAAGGGACACCAACTTCCAAATTATTTAGTTTTACCTCAAAGCCTTACAATTCAAAAGGCTTTGTTGTTTCTAAATCTGACAAAGAACATTTCAAGATTGTCCTTACACTTATGACATAAAGAACAACATTTAAGAGATAATCCATCACTATATCTTCACGTGAACCACTGCAGCAAGATTAATATGTTTCAAGTTCAGGCTTTCAGGCTTCACTTGTCTTCAAAATCCTTTGCTCCAAATTCATTTCATTTCAATAAGAGGTGATAGACACACCTATGCCAATTTGTTATTTTTAATTTGGCAGATATTTGGTGATATTTGGTTGACAAATCTATGGCAAATTTATGAGACAAATGAGCCAAGTAAACACACTTGTATTGTAATTATACTGTATGTGCAATAACACAATATATACTTTCAATATAACATTTAGGCAAATTATTTTTCATTTCATTTTAAATGTTGGTTTGTCCCATATATATGTGTACTTGAACTTTGGTAGTAGAACTGAAAATGTCATATGTCACATTTCCTCCTCAAACACAGCTCTTAAATCGGGCAAATAACTGCAAAGTTAGATGAGGTGTGTTTAAACAATTCAACAAAACTGTGCTGGACTAAAGCCCACGAAGACTGCAGCCTGACACCCCCATTTAGATAAACCACACAATAGCATCACATCAGCACAGCCAGGCAGTGACTAACCTGGCCAGGCCATTTTCAGTTCAGGCAGAGGACAACAGGTGGGTGTGGGTGTCTAAAAAATAAAAAAGAGGAGAGAAAGGTTGCACTGAGGCCTTTTCCAAATTACACACAGAACATGCAGTATACTGAATGTATGTTTACTTATTTAGTATGTTTATAATTATACTTATTTTTATGTCACTGAAGAAAGAAAACACAAGATATACAGAACAACATGCTAGAAATCACCATGGTCAAGTGTTATCATTCAACATCCGATCTTTCTCCATGTCTCTGTGTGGTCTCAGTCTGCTCTGCATATGTTTGATAGGATCTGCATTATATGTCACTCCCTGCTGGTCCTTGCTTAGTCAGAGGCAGTGATTCACTCTGTGTGTGTGTGTGTGTGTGTATGTGTGTGTGTGTGTGTGTGTGTGTGTGTGAAGAGAGAGACAGAGGTAGAGATGCCTTGTATTTGTTGAAACTTCTATTTGGAAAAAAAAAATGGCTAAAAGATTGCCGTTTGATTGTTGCATGAAAAGACAATGAATCTCTCTATCTCTGTCTCTCTCTCCCTCTCTCTCTCTCTCTCTCTGTGTGTGTAGTTTTTCAAAGTGTGTATATTTCAAAGTACATTTAGACACATCCAAGAAGTGTCCAAGAAATTTATGGAAGTCTGTATAATGTCCCCACAATTCACTGAAACAATACTGTGTGTGTGTGTGTGTGTATGTGTGTGTGTGTGTGTGTGTGTGTGTGTGTGTGTTCATGACACACCCAGTTTAAACACAAGACTGCAAACTACACACCTCACCTCACATGCCCAAAGTACACCCAGACACCATGCATTTACCCTTGACCTGATCCTGCAATTTCCCTCATGACCGTATTTCTCACTAAACATATCGTCTAAGGCAGTTTAACAATACTGGACTGTCAGTTTGGCAAAGTCACAACATTTTGAACAAATTCAAAATTAAGACTCAAAATTAAGGTCAGTTTTAGACTCACCAATTTCAATTTCATTTTATACTCACCTTAATTTTCACTAACCCTAATCCTATTCCTAACTCTAAAGCTATACCCCAATTCAAAACTGAACATATGCCTCATTCTGGTGATAATTTAAATGATGGTGATAAGTTACACACTGTATCAACTGAATTTTAGCAGATATTACTCATGTGGAGATAATTTATAGGTTCTCAGAAAAAAATTGGTGATGTACCATCACTAGGACATTATTAAGTTATGCAAAAATTAAAATATGCTTTTTCTTGTGGAAAGTGAATCCAGGAATGGAATAGAAGATATATGTAGACATTCTATACATGATTTCCTGCTCATGGACAAATACTAATCTGAGCGCTGCATTACAGCTAACACATACACACAGACACACACACACAGAGAGAGAGAGAGAGAGAGAGAGAGAGAGAGACTTTATTGTTTTCATTCAAAGTGCTGAGTAGGAGCTAATTCACTTTGGCATTTTTAAGTTGGTGCAGATGCAACTCGGACTGGCTGGTCATATATACAGAAAAAAGTGTGTGTATGTGTGTGTGTGTGTGTGTGTGTGTGTGTGTGCTGTCTGAATGGCAGCACTGAAACAGTAGAAATGGAACTGGATAGCCATAAGTAATCTAAAGCAGGACTTACCAAGGGAAAAAGGCATTTTACCAGGACTTAGACGTTAATTAAAAGTAACAAGACAATTCAAAACTGTGGCCAGTCTTACATGTAGTTCAGTGGAGCTGCAGTGCAGCAAGAGGTCAAGCTTTACAGCTGATTTGTGACAACTTTTGTGTGTCATCTTGCATTGTAGAAGATTAATTTTTTTGCAGAAAAAGCTTTCCAACAGTCAGCACTGATGAAAAATTAGGAAAAACATGTCTACTGACCCCCCCACCCCGCCCCCTTTCGAGTACACAGCCATAAATAACTTGATCATGTTTTTCTTTTATATAAAACAGAACCAAAAGTCTGGCCGATCAAACAGCAGATTGTGCGTGAGGCAGCCAGTTGTTTTAATCAATCTACAGTAATGGCTTACTCTTCCATGCTGTAAGGCAAAATTAGGTCAACTCCATTACCATCCTTCTGCTTCTCATCACTGTTTTAATAGCTAAAAGATGCAGATGGAAAAGCTTTGTGTGATGAATAAGAGTAGGGTTATGGTCTTTGTCTGTATCAGCTTCAGCAAAAGATGCACAAGTGTCACTAGATGTGCAATGAATCATTGATTTGTAAAATGAACACATTCTAGTAAGATCTTGGGACTCTGTATTGGCAAGAACTTGGATATATGATACGTATCACGATACAGTGGTTATAATTCAATATATTATTATACTATGTATTGTGATAATGTATGCAAGGTCATATATTATTATTTTTTTATTTCATTTTTTCAATCTGTCAGTCTCACACTACTTATTTATGTTGTGAGTTGAAGAGTCTAATGGCTGAAGACAGATTACCACAATACGCATAGCATCCTTAGTTTACATTAACATCATTTAAACTCGTCACTGATTATTACCAGTTCATCAAAATATAAAGTTTTATCTATTTTTTAAACAAGCAACCATTATTAAAAGAATGGTTCACTCGAATATCACATTTACACTATTTTTATTCACTTCTGATGTGGATGACAACTAAGCCATGTTTTGAGTTTAAGCTAATGTTGATAACAAACAACGAAAAATTTGCACTGACTTAAAGTGGTAAGGCACAGTATGAGTTTGTCTTTAATATAGTTCTTTCAAGACAGCCCTTCTAACAACACTGACAAAATGTTAAATTTAGAATGAAAAGGTTTTAAATATAGCTCTAAATATGTGAAAATAATTTCTTTCTCCTTAAATATCTATGCCTGCAAACAATTACACTGTCGTGTTCATAGAGGCATACTGGAGCGGAAAAACACAAAACAATTATCCAATTAGCTGTGGCACATAAAACACGTAACAGGCCCAACCATACCCATAACCTCAATAACCAAAAGGAAATATGAACTTTATGTATTTTATGTAACAATTTTATGTCATTTCTCCATCAGATATCCCCACAACATTGAAATATTTATTCTTTCTCACCAATACCTGACCACACAAACACCCACTCACACTCTACACACAGTCTGATTATGGTAAAATTCTTTGTTAAGTTATATGGAGATTCTCTGGATGACCTTTCCTGACCGGTGAGCATCTTTTTATGGGGAACATTAAAATGTTTTTTACTGCCTTTGCCTGAAACAACATGAGTCTCAGTCTCAGTCTCTCTTTCTTTCTCTCTTTCACACACACACAAATATTCCATGTACTACACCTGTCTGGTATCCAGCAGAGATGTTATGTGTTATTTATGACGATAAGTTCAGGGTTACTGCTCTTTAGATGTATGTGTTTATGAGCTCTGTGATCTTCTCAAATAAGGTAATTTTCTCAGAAATCAAATAGCACCTCATGCTGGGCCATGTAAACTCTGCTCTGTCAGCTTCAGTGTCCATAAAGGATGCCTAACTGATAAAAGATTGTTAATTGTTAATTGTTCACAGAAACCCACCCATGCTCCACACAGTCTAAGGATGAACTTCTTCATTTAGCTCGACAGAGACCCACTGGGTGACATATTTCTTATCTTTTGGACATCTTATACGAGGACATTGAAATGGTCATTACTGCCTTCCCTGAAACGTCTCTCTCTCTCACTCATATATACACCGCATATGCATGTATTTATGAGCTCAGTGATTTTATTCAACTGAAGTGGCACATAGCACCTCCTACTGGAGCATGAAAAAGGGGTTCTTTCAAAAGACATGAGTTATTTTTTACTATAAAATTGAACTGAGTATGTAATTAATTTCAATATCCATCCCTAATTGTTACTTAGTGAGGATTACTGGAACTGATTTTGTTTGACTTTTAAATTGACAGGAGTAAAATCTTAGATAACAAAAATTGGGCTCAAACAGCTCAAGTGAGGTGCAACCTTCATAAAAATCAAGTACAAAGAGGCAGCAAGGCAAACCTATCATCATCAAAAAATGTCCATTATTAAATGTCTTGATGCATTGGACCACATGCCCTTCATCAGATGAGTCACAAAATAATTGCTGACATGGGTAGAAGAGTATTTAAAAATCCAACACAGGTACTGCACATGAGTATTAATTGAAGTAGCCAGAAGGTTTTGAACCACATGATCACAACATTACTGGTGGAAAACAGTGAAAAGACTAGAAGATAAGCCCCTACAGCTGTTTAAAGGTACACTCTATGTAACAGGCTGAATCAAAAGGAAAAAAGGAAAACCAATAATCTCTAGGTTCAAACCCCTCAGAGACAATGTGTCAAGTAATTGTATATAAAATGTTTCTCTAGCTGGGCAAAACCTTTTGATATTACCTTGGATGGAGGTATGGTGCCATATTTCTTTCGATACAAAAATAAAAAATCAGACAAAGAATGCCCCCTTTCCATAATATGCTGAGCAACTGGACTGCTACATTTGCAGTAGATTGCACTTCTCTGTCTTCTACTGCAGTTAACGCTAATGTACAGCACCAATGTTGGAAATTTAAAGGGCTTGTTCTACCCATATCAAAAACTCTTTTGTTTCTCATCTGATGAAGGCCATGTGGGCCGAGACCTCATGAGTTTTAACATATTTAATAAATGTGTTTTTTAAAGGTATGAGTAAAATCTTACTCAGACTCCACCCAGGACTAGAAACTCCCAGAACTACACCCTAGTATCGATTTGTTTATTTTAGTCATGCTATAAGAGTGACTCATTAAAAGTCTATAAAAAAACTTCAATTTAAAATAATTTCACTCATATAGCCACAACTAATAAACTGTAAAACCATTAGCAAATGAATGATAAAATAGAAACCACTGTAAAATGTTAATATGATGCAAATGTTACATTTTCTCAATGATAATTGTCACCCTTACTAAATCACCCTTAATTTCTTTAATCAATTCATATTTGTTATATGTTTTGTAAGTCATCATTGGGTTGCATATTAAATGGTGGGTTGTGGTATGCTTGCCTGAATGGGGAAGACCAGTCTGCTATGTAGAGGATAAATGTTAAATAATACCCTATAATATAAAGTTATCATTGCCACTTCCATTGAACTAATGACATGTCTAAACATGCATATAGTAAATAGTTTAAGAATTCAGGGAACTACTTGTGCATGTGCTATCATAAGACCTTCTCAGATCTTAATATGGTAATACATTATCTCATCTTAACATTACCTTGTGGTGTAGTGCTTTGTAGTGTAGTATAGAACACAATTGGCCACTACATTGAAGTCTTACATTTGATTCCCTATCCAGACACTATGCCAATAAGTGTTGTTGTGCAACACTCCTAATGCTACATTACTTTACTATTAACATGATTACACTATAAGTTAAGCCAAAATTTTTATTATTTTTACAAGCAACCTATAGCTGAACAAACATCTCAAGTTGGTTAAAGAATTAAATGCAAGAAAATTGACTACTAATGCAGATGCTGAGAACACTTTTGATCTCATGACATCATGTTGCCTTGAATTTTTTATGAATGTATGTGTGAGAGGGAGAAAGAATGAGAATCGAAGAGTTTGCTGTAGCTGAAGTCTACACATCAAACACACCTGTTTGGCTGATTTTTCCTCAATGTTTACTCTGCACTTAAGACTAGCATTTGTGTGTGTCCAGACAGAGCCACTGAACATACCACACCTGTCATCCTGATTCTCTGTTTGTGCAGCACTTAAATATGAGAGTAAGAGTGCTGACGGTGAGGGTTTATCTCTGAGAGAGAAAACCAGTAAAATAATTCTTTTTGGCCACTAAACCAATATAAAAACTTCAAAATAACAGAAATATTGCATGAAATCCTTTTACACTGAATTCTGTTTAAAATTTTCATTATCCTGATTGAGACTACCCATAGTGAACACTGTTTCTGACATGGAGTCATACTAGTTACACACAGCTCATATCCCAATGCTGTTGCTAAGAAAGCTGATCTGGTCAGAATTACAACCCATAATCTGCAACTGCATCTACAAATTTCAACCCTGCATGTAGATGCCCATATCAGATTCAAAATCCTGATGATGGCCTACAAAGCCAATGGACCAGCTCCTCCATACTTGATGTCAATTGTCATAACTCGATCTGTACCAAGAGCCCTTCAAGCTTCAGGCACGGCTTGGCTTGAGCCACCATCCTTCAAGATGCATGGAAGACAATCATCCAGGTTTCTCTCTGGCTTGGAATTTAAATAGTGGAACTAGGTGTCTGAATGGCAGAGTCACTCGCTGTATTCAAAAAACACCCATCTCATCCAAGAGTACTTATCATGTACTTACTAAAGGCTTATGATTGTATCCATATCTTTGTTGATTTGACATTCAATCAATGTATGTTACAATGTATGTATGTATGTAATACTGACTTTTATATTTAGTAGCATCTATCTTCTGAATTATATCCAATACTAACTAGCTAGGGATCCTTCCTGTGTAAACAACAAAGCACTTTTGTAAGTCGCTCTGGATAAGGACATCTGCTAAAGGTCTTAAATGTAAACATAATATAAATGATCAACAGACTATGGACTGGCCAGCACAAAATATCACTGACAGTGAAATTCTTGATCTTAGCACATGTAGTCTCCAGGGTACAAAATATTTTCCTTGCTAGCATACACTTTATTTTTTATAAAAATATATAGTGGATAATGACAAAAGCCAAATCATTTTGGTACACTACAATCTGTTGGCATAGTGTTGGGAACTAGCAACAAAGGCTCTCCATTCTGGTCTGATCCTGATGAAGAGTTACTACCTATATGTAATAAGTATTTTCTGAGGTTAAATCTAATTACAAGCTCATAATTTTTTTAATAAATTAGTTTCAGCCTTTCAGTTTTACAACTGAAATCCCTTTTAATATACTATCATTGTTAGTCAACCCTATTTTCTCTGGCAAATGTACAAAGGCATTTTGTCCTGAAAAATGTATTAAGACAAGCATACAGCCACGTGAACATTTCTTCTTATGATGCTTACATGATTAGCAGATGTCTGAGCTTTAATGAACAGGTGATGTGGTGCTTCTTGTGTGTGTGTTCGGTCATAAAGTTTAAAGGATCATTACTTTGCCATCTGGGTCATGTGAGGTACCCTTCTCCAATACATAACAGCCAATAGAATATTTTTATTCATACCACAAAGTAGATTTATGAGATAGCAGTAATATTGTAACTGTTCAATAATTCATTCAGTTCAATACCAGGCAATACTTAAATATCCATGCTGATCTCAGTCATGGAACAGTCTGTATTTAGTTACACTTCCCTTTCACTTGCCCACAAAGCACTAATTAGCCTGAATTGTTCAAAACAAGTCCCTTTTTGCTATAATATAGTTCATAACCACATTTGGAAGGACAACAGTAATGAGTTCAGGTCAAGCAGTAGTACTCTTTTAAGGTCCTACACATCATCATAGTCAGACATACACAGTAGACATGACATTAGTCAGCAGAAGTCTAAGGTGTACAGAGATAAATGTCTGACTCATGTCTCATGAATGAGTGACACAACCACAACACCGTTACAGATTTAAAGATTAAACCAGAACCCCACCCCACCCCCCAAAAAAAAAAAAAAAAACAATCTTACAGCTCACATGCTCTTAAAGCAGGCAAACAGGCTGCACACCAATGCAGAAGCCAAACATAACTTGGAATTGCAAGGATTTACAAAGGCCTTTTTTCCACAACCCTCAAAGCTCCAAAATGTGGTTTTCCACAACCCTCAAAGCTCCTATTCATGCAGTGCAGAGCTGTGTTATTTCTCATGCGTGTGAAAAAAGCCTGAGCTGACCTTGCCTACTTAAGTTCCTGCCCTTTAGAAAAGGCCACTCAAATAAGATACACAAGTATTGGCATAGAAAAAGTGACTATGGTATTACCTTTATTCTCTGAGAAGGAGGAATAAACCTAGTAACTTTTTTAACCCATTCATCTCTTACACCTTACTGATCTAAAGTATTTTGATAACATTTTACCTTAAATTAACACTAACAGTGCTCACTTGTAAACTTTAAGAACTTTGTTTTGTTAAAATGTTGTGATAAGTCCAATTAAGTTGGTTTCTCCAAATGTATGCTCAGAACAAATACATATATTAAATGCTACATATAAGGACATTAATGTGTAAACATTATGCCACTATATAGTTTACCATTCTACAAAGTCTCATCAATTAGGTTTCAGATTTTCACCAATATATCTGAACATGTTCTAAAGCATATATACATCTCAATAAATTAGCATATTGTGAAAAATGTCATGTGTTCATAATTTAAAAGGTAAAGTGTCATATATTCTATATTAATGAAAATCAGAAATCCAGAATCTCAAATGATTAGAACATTTTATTTTGGAATTTGAGTAATTTAGTATTCAAACAGTATCAACATCAAAACAGACTTGAAATGTGTCATTTACATTTAATGAATAAACAATATACGATAATTTAGCTTAAATTAAACCTTTTCGTTATATTCTAATTGTTGGAGATGTATTAATCCCATCAGGCACACGACGTTATTAGACGTTTTCTTGACGTAAATGTTTTGTTTATCCGACGTCATGACCAACATTCAACCAACGTTGGTGGCCAGCCGAGCTGGAATAATTCTAATCATTTTAAGTAAAGTGTGTATATGCCAAGTAGGCTGTATCCCTTGTAAACACTTAATCATTGGCAGACCTCCATCTGATGTTATAAGAGCAGAAAAAACTCTACCTTGAGTAAATACAAAGCCAGACAGACACTTCCCCAGGCAATGAGTTTCCTGTGTAAGCAGCCTGATTGACTAGTTTTACTAGCTAGTGAAAGTAAATATCTTACAAATCAAAGCCGTAATTCACTATTGCTGCTCAACGAGCGTAAAAACTGGCATCACAATGAAAATGTCAGATTGCCAAGACAAGGCGATTTGTTTAAAAAAAAAAACACAGAAAAACAGAAACGCACACCTACCGACAGGGCTTTTCTTACATCGCTTGTCTCTTCTGAACTTAGCCCAGCTTCCACAGAAGGCACGCGTGGCTTTAAGCTCTGTCAGTTTAAATGACAGGCACACAGCGCGAACAGAGCTCGAGCAGCAGCCGTTACCAACAGGTGTGGAGCTGGAGGGACGCAGCGGCTCTCTGATTGGACGAAGGCTGTAGGAGCGGTTAGAGCACACATTTGAAATCTAGCCTAGCTCAGGTCACTATAAAAGGCTACAAACTTTATTCGACTTTTTGTTAAATATTTGTGGCATTCAACTGGGATACTACTTCTCAGTCTGTGAAAAGTTAGAGAGCTTGCAGAAGAAGGATGTGTCGTTAGCAAGGATAAAACGCAACGAAGAACATAACTGACAAAATGGTAGGTTGTGTCTGAAATTCAAAGGTAGCTGCCCTGATTTATTCGTGTCTACGTAGGTAACACACTTAAAACACATTTAGTAGCTATCAGTACACTAGCAAAATGTTGACAGCTTGCTGCTAGCTCTTCAACAAACAAACAGAATTTTAAATACAGCATTTATGTAAACAGTGGATTTGTGGATACTTTCTGCCCCAAAATACAAACTGAGTAGGCAGCCAGTCTTACCTTTCAAACAGTCAGTCTGGCCTAACTTTATGTTTGGCTGTGTCTCAAACGTAAGAAGTACTGCCTACTCATGCTGTATTCTGTTGTCCGAGTCTGATGTTTACATAAAATGGTGTAGTTAAAACTGGTCAGTTTTGACGAGCTAGCAACAAGCTAGGCTTGTCAGTGCTGCCTACTTGCCTACTGAACATGTTTTAAATGTGAGTCTCAGTCAGAGAGAAAATATGTTATCTTTGGTCTCAGTGATGCAATTTTCATTTCAGAGGTAGGGGAGGGGGTAAGGGGGGAAGTGTGTGTACGTGTGTGTGTGTGTGTGTGGGGGGGGTAATATTAATACATTACTTATAAAATATTTTATTAATCATTACTATTAATAATACATTTAATATGAATACAATTAATATTAATAATATACTAATAATAACTATTAATCTTTATTAGTATTAATAAAATAATAACATTAATATTAAACATTAATAAAATATTAATACATGATTAAATATTAATACATTTTATGATTGTAGCATAAAATGATCACCCAATTCTGTTTCACCTTTATAGTCATCTTCACTCCAACTCATTATCACCAATTTAACACTTATTTTGGAATGTATGATCAATAGACCTCATTTACATAAAATTATGTAATGTCATACGGTAGGCTGCACAGACGAGTCACTTCTCTTCAATGCCATCTGTCTCTGGTTGCTTGTAGCAGGCTAGCACCTGATAATCCAGTCCACGTCTTGATGTTATCCATCCAGGTTATTCTTGGTCTTCCACGTCTTCTGACTCCCTCCACAAGTCCAGTCATACCTAGAATAATATATACATATTATATGCATAGAATGATCAAATCCGTTACTGCTTTATGATTGGCTGTTTGCAGTGAATTCTGAGTTCAATAGCATAAAAAGGTTCGTGGAAAGCCTTTGAGTGTGCGCGCATGCTCCACTGAAAGGAAGAAAGAAAATCCAAGAGTGCTGTGCGAATCTGGCTCTAGCACTTTTGACTTTTTACAGTGAACCAGATGGAGTGACAACGGTGTCGGCAAAACCAATTGATGAGCTTGTCGGCGCTCTAAAAGGAAACAGGTTTCAGCGGCCTGTTTTAACATTGTTTTTGGACGGTAAAAACCGCAGGGGACCAAAACTGCCTTTTGAAAAAGTGCATGTCGTTCCCCCCCCCATTATGTCCGTGGTGAGTCCACTACAAATGCCCCTCTGTACTACTTCCTAAGGCACCTACTTAGGCAGCAAGTGATCAAGACATCTACCTTTCAATTTCAGACACAGCCTTCGAGGAAGTCGGACGTTTCAGGTCACTGTAACCCTAATCTATGGGTACATTTTCTAAATTATAGGTAGAAGCCTGTTTGCATCGTCTCATACCACAAATAAAAATACATTTCTGCATGGAGTAGCTGAGTAGTATACATTTTCATCATGTTGAGACACTAAGGAATTATTTTGAGAAACTATCTCACTGTTGAGATAAATCATTATTATCTAATCTCAAAATAATTAGTGTTTTTAAATGGCGGGAATGGGCTTCCACAGGCTAGAGGCTAGTGTAGTTAATGCTTTTCTAATCACGTTCATGCTCGTGGTTTCATTTGATCTGCTGTTGCCCAAGGCTCAATAATATCTGTTCTAGCACTGACACCTGTCTTCCACTGGAGGGCGCAGTTGGCCACGTGTTCATGAGTCGCCTTGACTTAGTTCAATCAAATGCCTTTATCTAATAATATACTTCCCTTTAGCTCTCAATTTAGCATTAATGATTCATCGTGTCGGCGGTGGTTTGTCTGTGTGGAAGCTGTATGACAACAGTCATTTGGCTTGAACTGAGCAATATCTGAAGTGCGCACACGATCCAACGTGTTTTCTGCTCTGTGTGTGCAGTAGGCCAATGTTGATGTGCGTGCGCGTGTGCGTACACCGTGACTCGGCCTAATTTACAACTCCCAGCTGGTTTTCTGTGGTTTGCATAGAACTGGCTTCGCTGATCTGAAGTTTCTAGAAGACAACGTAGTGTCCTCTTTAGAATAAATATAGCTGGTTAAGATCACATGAGAAACACTGCGGTATGGTCCCTCTGAGGCAGTGTGTGCCAGACCTCCACCTGTCTGTCACAGAGAAAGAGTGGAGCTGTATTTGGGTCAGAGAACCGTGGGAGAGCGCGCCCGCACACACACTGGGTGTTTTCTGAGGTTTTTTTTAAACTGCATTGCAGTGACTGAGGCGAGGTGATGATGTACATATCTGAAAAAAATTTAAGAGATCACTACAAATCATCAGTTCATTTTGTTTTACTATTTATAAATGTGTTTGAGTAAAATAAAATAAAAATAATTCAGTAAATCGCTTACAAAATTTCTCCCAAATTCCAAATACAGATATGGTCATTTAAATAATTTATATGCAGAAAATGACACCAGGTCAAAAGAACAAAATGATGCAGTGTCTTCAAACCTCAAAAAATGTAAAGAAAACAAGTTCATATTGAATTAATTCATTTTACACCCCACAATCCTAAAGTTTTAAATAGAGGTCTGAAACCAGTATTTGTTGAATAACTCAAATTTTACAAGCCATTCTTACATGTTGTTGGGTGATGCTATGCCACTTCTAGAACAGACATTTTAGCAGGTTTGCTGCGTTTGATGGCTTATGTCTGTTTGTCTTTTTTCACGTTTCCAAAGTTTTCAGTGGGGTTCAGGTCTGGAGATTGGTTTGGACATTTGAAGTCCAAAAAGATGAGGGATCAGAGCACCAAGAGGAAGAGTTTGACGATTATGGTGATGTTGACAAAATCTGGTGACCATCAAATCATGACAACAGTGGAAGAGCGAAGACGTTCTGAAGTCAGATGGTGACGTCAGTGACAGAAACATTTGGTAGGTGAAACGTGGCACTAAAACCCCTGTGATTTCCAAACACACAGTGCTGTTCTTCAACTAACTTGGGTGATGTTGGCCTAAAACTCAGATGTATAAGTAGGTCAGCATGCCTGCATGTACCAGCACAGTTCTGTGTTAAAGTGGGACTTCTCTCATCTTTTGTTGTCTCATGAAAAAAGACTGCACAAGTTTACTTCTGTCCTCCACTCTTTCTTTCTAGGGCAGAGGGAGGACCAAGCTGCCCTGTTTCATTTATTTGATGTTCTTTCATATCATTTCTATACAGAAGACAACACTGTGTGCTTCAAGAATAGCCCAAAGAATCCTCCCTTCCACACTGCAAACTCATGCATGCTATATTCTGTTTATTCCACACATTCTAGCTTCCTCTGAACTTTTCAATCAATCCAAAAGTTTAATTTTTGGTTGCTTTTAGTTAGTCTTATTTATGTAGGTGTGTAACAATGCACATTTTCACACTTCTATGATTCTAAGATCAAGATATAATTTTATTAAGATATAATGACAAACTCAATATTTGATTTGATTCATGATATTAGCTTTAGATTTCAATTTCTCAATAGTTTAAACAATGAATATAATGTAAACAACATTAAATAATGCATATTTTCTTATATATTTAAAAAAAATACTTTCTTGCAATTACAACAAATGACAAAGAACAGAGGTCTAAGTGTTGAACAAAATGTATTATTGTAACTTCATGCAAGAAAAAGTATATGAACCCTTTGAGATTACTTGGATTTCTGCATAAATTGGTCATTAAATGCATTCTGATCTTCATCTAAGTAACAACAATTGACAAACACAGTTTGCCTAAACTAATACAGCACAAAAATTATATGTTTTTATTGAACACAACATGTAAACATTCACAGTGCAGGGTGGAAAAAATATTTGAACCATTGGATTCCTTTGCCAGCAATAACCTCAACCAAACATTTCCTGTAGATACAGATCAGACCTGCACAACAGTCAGAAGGACTTTTGGATGATTCCTCTTCACAAAACTGTTTTGGTTCAGCAATATTCTTGGGATCGCTGTTGTAGATCGCTTTCTTAAAGTCATCCCATAGCATCTCAATTGGGCTGAGGTCAGGACTCTGACTGGACCAATCCAGAAGGTGTATTTTCTTTTTTTGAAGCTATTCTGTTGTTGATTTACTTCTGTTTTGGGTCATTGTCTTGTTTCATCACTCATCCTCTGTTGAGCTGCAAAATGTTTATATAATCTTTGGAAAATAATTTTTCAGTTGATGACAGCAATCCATCCAGGCCCTGAAGCAGCAAAGCAACCCCAAACCATGATGCCCCCTTTAGGACATTTTCACAGTTGGGATGAGGTTTTGATGTTGGTATGTTGTGCCTTTTGTTCTCCACACATAGCATTGTGTTTTCTTCAACTCAACTTTGGTTTCATCTGTCCACTGAATATTTTGCCAGTATTTCTGTGGAACATGCAGGTGCTCTTTCGGAAACTTCAAACGTGCAGCAATGTTTTTCTTCCTCCATGGTGTCCTTCCATGAACGTTTTAATGTTTTACTTATTGTAGATTTTTAAACAAAAATGTTAGCATGTGCCAGAAATTTATTTAGCTGATACTCTAGGATTGTTCTTCATCACACTGAGCATTCTGCGCTGTGCTTTTATAGTCATCTTTACAGGATGACCATGCCTAGGGAGAGTAGCAACAGTGCTGAACTTTCTCTATTTGTAGACAGTCTGACCATGGACATGTGAACATCAAGGCTTTTAGAAATACATTTGTAACCCTTCATGTAATTCAACAATTCTTGAACATAGGTCTTCTGAGATCTCTTTTGTATGAGGCATGATTCACATCAGGTAATGCTTCTTGAGAACAGCAAACTCAAAAACTGGTGTGTGTTTTCTTATAGGGCAGGGCAGCTTTAACCAACACATCCAATCTACCACATTGATTGGCTCGAGGATGGCTGACTCCTGGCTCCAAATAGCTCTTGTGGAAGTCATTACCCTAAAGTTTTACATACCTTTCCATCCAGCACTGTGAATATTTGCATTTGTGTTCAATAAAAACATGAAAACATATGTTTTTTGCAGTGTTACTTTAAGCAGACTATGTGTGTTTATTGTTGTGACTTAGATGAAGATCAAAACAATTTATTTTCCAGAACGGAAGAAACTGTAAGGCTTCTAAGGAGGCCAAATTTTTTTTTTATCACAATGCAATCCTACATTGATTCTTTTAGCCAATGATCCAATGATTTTTGTGATTGACATGATGTGATTTGATTCCATACTGAGGTCTTCAATCAATATCAAATATTATGAAATCTGAAACAAAAAAGGCACATCAATATGAACACAAATGTGTAAACATGGGTTTGTTTGGCAGACTGCAAAAGCTTACACTGCATGTTGCCACATACAATATAGGAGTGAGAGGAATCATACATTTAATGCTGGAATGTAAATAAATATTCACATAAACATGCATCAGTGTTTATGCATCAGATTGCTGTTTGGTCAGTGCTTCAATATATTTTGATGGATTGCTACATCCCTAAAAATTATATAGTGCACATAGTATTTTAGCACAGATATACATATCATTTCTGCAAATCATTTTGTGTATGTCTTCAACAAATCAAAAGTATAAAACAATTAGAATTTATAAGAAGTTACCACCTTTAGGAAAAAGCCCAGTCTTTTGAGCGTGGATGCATACTTACCATAATCCTTTTCAAATATCAGAGAATTTCAGAGAAAAACACAGAGATGTGGCCAAGAAGCATATCAGCAATACCGTTTCAAATTTCAAGTATTTTTTTTTCTATAGTGAAATTTCTACTATTAACAGTGTACTTTACAATCATTCATTTAATTATTTTTTTGTGGTAATGAGTTACTCTTTAATTATTTTTCTTAGATGGTAAGTTTCTTGATATGTCATTATAATAATTCAGAAAGAGACTGACTCTAATATCTTGCCTTGATTTATAAATAAATGTGTCATGCCCTGAACCTAACCTGAAACTTGACCTAGCCTGAAAGAATGACAGTATTATAATATTTACTATTCTTACACCATTTCCATAAATCTCTATGTCTGAATGAATTGAAGATGAACCCTAAAAATCCAGGCTGTGAGCCTGTCTGCACACCACTAGTAGGCTTATTTACTATTTTTTTATTTGCAGTGGGAAATCCATGCAGTAGGATATAGCTAATAAGGAGAGCAGAGTTGTTCATCTTGTAAAAAATATGTAAATATGTGAATCTGACTCTAATTTAAATATTTATACCCTACAATGTCCTTGGCTTAACCAAACATGAATTAGTATAAAGAGAAATTCTAATTCTTATGACACCAAAGTCAGCTCATAGGGAGGCATATTTTCTCCCATAACATTGCAAACCTTACTCAATTAATCTGAAAATTTGGCAATGTGCTTGCATTGATTAAATGCTCATTACAGTCAAAGCATTCATAGTTTTGCTTTCCAAAGACCTCCTGTGTGGGCTTACCATATGCCCAGAGGCAAACATTATTCTTAAAAGGAAACTGAATATTCAAAATTAACGTATGTAAGTTTTTAGTAAATTCTGCTTGTGTTCTGTTGGGGAAGATGAGAAATTGTGCTAATGCTCTTTTGAAATCCCAAACCAGATGGTTAGAGGTTAAAAAAGGAGCCAACAAATAGTTACATGAAGCATCCCATTAACAAAATCTAAGCCATTTGTAAGCAGTAATTTTTCTGTTTATAAGTTGATTTAAACAACTTATTCATTTGAAGAAAATGAATATCTTTCTACAGGATCTGCAGGTATGTGAATGGGACCAGAGGTGTCATGGAAAAGAAATTGGTGTTTAAGTGTGTTTTGCACTATGAGTATGAGTGGATGAGACATAGCAGAGCTGCTAGAGAAATTCAACACTGTCCACTCTATTATAACCCCAAATATGAAAATGTTGGGACAGCATGGAAAATGCAAATTTAGAAAAGAGTGTTTTTTACGTTTATTTTGACTTTTATTGCAGACAGCATGAAGCCAATATATTCCATATTTTGTCTGGTCAACTTAATTTAAATTTCTTGTTAGTGTACAACATTCCTGAATTTCAGGCCTGCAAAACATTTCAACGAAGTTGGGATGGGTGCAGTTTAGGGCTAGTAATGAGGTAAAAAAAAAACTTGATTGGTGATTGTAAGGTAATCAAAAAGGTGATTGTAATCATAAATTTGTACAAAGCACTGTCTACAAAAGTCTTTGTAGAGCAAAAAGGGGCAGAGTATTTTTAGTTTGTCAACAAATGCATGAGAAAATTATTGAAATCATGGGTATAGGTTTGCATATGGATGGTAGTGACATGTCCCTGCCAGTATTTTTCCATGCCAAAATTTGTCTCCAGGACAATAAGTATTTAGGCATTCCAGCATCTAATTGGCTCAAAGGGCCGGTGCTATCTGGGGGTCATATCATGACATGCCACACACAGAGGAGGCACAATCTGATCAATGTACGAATGTTATTAGGGCTGTTAGTCTATCTACCTCAAGCACTGGCCAAAATATTGTCCTTCAGATGGCTTTCTATGTTATGCCAACATGTTTCATACTTTGTAGATATTGTGACACCAACAAAGGAAATAAACAACAGAAGCTTTTTCACCACCCAGAGCGCAAGTCATACAAAGTAAACTAACCAGTAGTCACATTGATTTAGAATTAAAACGTGCTATGTAAAGTCATCACACATCTCAACCAATGCTAGATAACCATTTTAGCTAGCACTAACTAGCTGGCATCTGTTATCTGTAGGCAAGTGGCTGTTTTGCTAGCAGGAGTAAAAATAAAATGGGTAAACATATTATGAGCTGAAAAAAATATGCAGAGCAGGTGTACGAAATAAGGGTATCTTCAGGGATTTGCGTGAAGTATTAATTATGAATAATAGCTTGTAATTATAAAAATGCATTATGGTTAAATTTAGTCTTAGGATATTCAGTAAATATGACCTTTGAAAGTAAGCATAACTGGTCATGAGTTTATTTTGAGAAAGAAAAAATATTACATCAAGACGAGTTTGTTATATAAGATTCTATTCACTCAATACTTGCCACATGTTTAATCATATGTTTATAAATTTTATTCCTCATTACATCATTATGTTGCATGCATGAAACTCAGAAATCAAGTAAAGATAAAGACAAATACTAATAACTAATAAATTGTATGGTTTCTGCTATTGGTAAAAGATAGGCACCATATTTTCTATTGATCTGAAGAAATATTTCCTAAAGTTGCAAATGGTTCTTTGCCTTCATATGATTTTATATAGAACCATTTGCATTTACTAAACACCACTTGAAGATCCATCATTGTGTTCAGGGACACTATTGTTCACATTTATTTTTATAACTGTTCAGTTGTTGCAACTAGTCTAGCAGTCATTAACGCTGCCTACTTTAGTGTAATTTTAATTTTAAAGTTTAGCACCAATGTAATATGAAAGTACTTCATTCCAATCTTGTGCCCTACTCATGTGCTGACCTAAGTCCATATTCCTTAATCAAAGAGAGATATGTAGGGTAATGTTCTTCCAGGTTAACTGCATTATTTGCTTGTATATGATTTTGTGTTTCTGCTTTGATGTTCCCACCTACCTGTCCCACTCAGTCTTTTCTCTCTCTCCTGTAGTTTTGTTTGTAGTGTTTCCAGGACTCTCCCAGCAGTACGTTGGCAGTGTATAGTAAATCATATTCACACTTTCTGCTTCTGCTGGGGCAATCAATGGCTGGTTTGCATCTTGAGCCATGTTCTGTGGCAGTAGCTCATGGAATGTTTAGTATACGGTATTGTGCAGATGATTCATAGCACCTATCACAGATGGAATCAGTGAAATGTTAGGAAGTAATAGAGTGGAAGACTTGATTTAAAAAAACAGTCCTAGTGTTATTATGGTTAAAAATATGCCACAATGTTCTAATGCCCCAGGCCCTTGATATTAACATTCAGATGTTGAAAATTCAGGTCATTTTAATAGTTAAAACAGAGGGATAGTCATTAGTTATTAGTACAATTAGTAATAGTAGAAATTGAGCCCCAAATCAAAGCTACAGTTTGCTTATAAATTCTAGGGGTTGCTTTTTTTAAGGGATTTTATTTTGTTAGTTTGTTTATAGAAATAGAGCGTGGCAGAGTCAAAACTTAAGTTTATTAATTATTTCAATTCATTTTTTAAAATTGAATCTTGAGTCCAGAATCAAAAACTGTATCAAAACATTACATTGAAAATATCACTGTCATACTGTATATGAAAACCATGTATCTCTAAGTTTTTGGGTTTATACATCATTTGATCACAGCCAATATCCTTTACGTTTTATGAACATTTTATGATAAATAAACCAATAGAAATGCTCCAAACTCCTTGCAATATAATCTTTCCATATTAAATTACATTAAAAGTTGGGAATGTTTTGTCTTCTTCTGTAAAGTTACCATTTTGGTGTACATGTTGTTTATTACAGCATTAAGGTGCTTCATTATATCCCTAACATGAAGACTTTTAAACTAAGCATATTTAAGATTTACTGTATTTAGCTTTGCAGAGTAATTGTATTGAACATTTATTTGAATATATGTAGCATAATAATTTTAATGAGTTGTGTCTTCGAAGAAACAAGATACAATCTGTTGTTCAAAATGGCTCCTGGTTTGTAAGTAGGCTTTATATTTAATGTACATGGAGTGATGCTGGCCTGGTTTGCTCAGTGGCCCACATGTGTTGCTCTTATGTGCTGTGACGTGGTATACCCACAAGGCAATCTAGGGTGGTGCATCCTACAAAAATTGTATGGACGGTTTGCAGAAGCTACAGTATGGTTTGGTTCCACCACAATTAGTCATGTTTTGCAGGCTCATTTAAGATATTACATTATTGTAACTTGCATATGCTTTTGTTGTTGTTCTCATTTTTCTCTTTATAACAGCCTGGACTCTTTAAAGTTGCATCATAATATGAACAGCACTTGTGTTCTTTTTAGCCTATGGGCAAGCTGGATGCTAAATAAATCTGGGGTCAAATTTAGCTCAGCCTTTCTCTCTCTCTCTCTCTCTCTCTCTCTCTCTCTGTCTCTCTCTCTCTGTCTCTCTCTCTCTCTCTCTCTCTCTCTCTCACACACACACACACACACACACTCTCTCTCTCTCTCCCTCTCTCTGTCTCTATGTCTCTCTCTCTCACACACACACACTCTCTCTCTCCCTCTCTCTCTCTCTCTGTCTCTCTCTCTCTGTCTCTCTCTCTCTCTCTCTCTCTCTCTCT
>BRDA01086161.1:0-12945 GCA_036984385.1 Crenuchus spilurus
GTGTATAAAGGGGAAATGTGTAATCTGTTATCATTATCTTAGGTGTTTAGATTAAATAGATCACAAACACGTCTAACTGGAGCCATAAGACACAATTAAAATGAAACGGAGTATGTATGTATGTATAGTGTAAGTATTGATATTTATTAGTACTCTTATTGGTACTTGGTATCGGCAAATACTTAAATGTAAGTACTTGTACTCGGTTTTAAAAAAATGTGGTATCGGTGCATCCCTAGTTTGTTTAACACTTTTAAGTTTACTACATGATTCATTGTGTGTTCCTTCATAGTCTGAATGACTTTAGTGTTTATTTATAATGTAGGAAAAATAAAACATGAGAATGTGTGTCCAAACCTTTGACTGGTTCTATATGGTAGATTATGTAGAATAGTCAGTCCACAAATATTGATGTTATTTCCAAAGCACTAAAGGATTTATCAGGTTATTATGGCTGACATCTGATGCAGATGTTGCATGTTTAAATTTTAAAATGAACAGATGAACAGCTTCATGATGAACAGCTTGCAGAAAAGCTGTGGCAGTGAGAAGTAATGGCCCCTGGGTGCAGCTTTACAGGTTCATGTAATGTTTGCTCAGAAAGCATGATCTCACCCTTTCTAGAAAGAAGGATTTCTTTCTTCTTTCATTCCGTTCTAGTCTTCTTTGCTTCAGCACTACTTAGCACCAGTGAACAGCAATACCAGAGTGTCTTGAGCCATGCTGATTTTATTGCATGTGGTCAGTCAGTAGATTTGTATTGCCCATTTTGTGATGGGCAAAGCAGAATGTGCAGTTTTTCAATATTTGTAACAAACGCTTTGGTTCATTGATTCTCTGTAGAAACCAGTACTTGGCTCAGTAGTTAATATCGGCTATAAGGAAAGGCAGATTTCAATGACTATGGATTTTTCCAATAGGGTGGTTTCTATATTTGTTCATTGTTATTAAAATTATTGAGGGGTGTTGGTCCAGGGGGTTGCCCCAGGGTTGTTCCTATAGTAGATCAAGCGAGTTTATCTAGCCTCAGGGTAGGTTGTTGAGTGGCAGGCGAGTGTCACCCTAGAGTAAGTTTATGGAGTTGGCAGGGTGAGTTTATATTGCCCCAGAGTAGACTGTGGAGTGAATGGGGCATCACTTGAGGTAGTTTGCAGGACTGTCCAATTTTAGGTCGCTCCAGGGAAATGTCCAGGTTTGCTGGCTCTCCTATTTTTATTAGGAAAGACTTCAAATGCTGCCAAATTGCAGCAGTAGCACTTTTCCTTGTCAACAATTTGCAAGACTAAATGCTGGCCATTTTGCTTTCCACTGTTATCACTACACCACCTCCAAACAGTGAAGTTCATTCTGTGGGCATTCTTGTCTTGGGGCAAGCCAATTGAAAAAAAAAATGTTTTTCTATCTCCACTGACATTTAACTCTGTCTGTTCATTTAGTAGTTTGTGAGATCGACATGGAATAGATACCACAGTCATACTAGTGCATCTCAATGTTTGTTTACGTCATTTTATATTCATTACATTTACCATTTCAAGCTTTTTTATTTTACTGGTCAGTATTTATTAGAATATTCAGAATTATTAGAATTTAATTTAGAGTTTGACTAAATTCTTATTCAGTGTCAACACTGAACAAAAAAAATGTTTGACATACGTCACTTTACGTATAATGAACATAAAATATGACGACAAACTTTTATTACCGATATTCTAATTTTTGACGATGCGCTAGTAATCCTTATCACTGCCCAGCCCTATTTTGTTGTAGAGCTGCCTGCTTTGGTCCAGATTTGGTGGTGAGCTGATATTTCCGACTGGCTGTGCTGTTTTGACTTGGTCAGCATTACTGAAATCAGTGGTAAATCATTAGCTACTTCCTGTCCTCCACTGAGACTCAGTTACTCTCCAGCCTGCATCCGAGATCATTCTGAACCACTCTCACATCTCTTCACAGTCGGAGAGAGACCGAGATGGAGAGAGAAGGGGGGTTAAGAGAGTATATGTACATGATTGTATGTGTTGTTGATGTGATGGATACAGAACAGTCTTGTCAGTGGTGATTGTGTGCAGCACATGGAGGGAGTTTTACAGTGCTGTTTTGAAAGCTAGCCCGCTCTGATCATTCTCTCACACATCAGATTTAAGCGATCTGCTTCTACCATTAAGCAGCTTTCTTTACTGGCACAGCTTTATCTAGCCTCCTGCACTGGAGCCTGTGTTATAGATCATATTGATAAGTTTCTGGTGCAGGTTCAACTGCAGAAACTTGTCAAGCTTATAATTAATTATTTTCACACTAAGATTTATGATTAAGATCTTACCATAATAATTGAACTGAATGGAATTTAAGATTTCATAATGTACACAATCATTTCATAATCAAATTGTATTTAAATTGTGGATCTCAATAATTTACGTCTCTAAAATATAAAATCACCTGCTTACCCTTGTAAACAGATCCTTGATTAAATCAAACCCTGTCTTTCAGTAGAAGCTCAGATAACCAAACTGTAGCTCTTATTTTGAACACATTATGATGGACAGAATTATTGAAAAGATCACTTGAGAACTTGGTTTTGCAGAGGAAGAGTGCTACCAGCAAAAAGAAGGATGGATACAACAGTAAGAATTATGAATGAGACATTAACAGTAGAAGCACTGTGCCTCTCTGACCTACTACACTGCAAAAAAAAAACTATTTTTAAGAAAGTAAAAAACCCTTGTTTATGGATATTTTTCTTATTTTTTTTTCTCTAAAAAGAAAAAAATATTCTTAACAAGCAAGTTTTGCACAAGAAAATTAAGCTCATTCTAAGAACATATGCCTTTTTCTTAATAAGATATTTCAGCTCATCTTGAGTTTTATTTACCGGTTACAGGGTATGACTATGGTTTGCACTGCAAAAACAAAATTTTAGCAAGTAAAATGAGCATATATTAAGATAAATCTTATTTTTTTCTCAGCCAAGATTTTTGTCTTAAAAAGCACTGCAAGTTTAAGATTATTTTACTTATTTTAAGAAATCTTACTAAGTAAAATTTGCTTACCCCTTTGGCAGATTTTTTTTTTCGCTTAATGTAAGGAATTATGTCTAGTTTTATATTTTTTTCCTAGTTTTTGTGAGGTGCTTTTTTGCATTGTAATAACTAGATGCCCAGATAAGTGGTCACTTGACTGCTGTTGACACTTACTGACAGCACCATGCTGGTTTCACCTACATATAATGCATCTGGGCAGTCAAATGACTACAAGTCTTTAGACAAGGTCCCTGTGACTGACACACAGGCACTTGATGATGGTTCTTGTACATTGCAGGCAGTTTAAGCAGTTAGGTCATATGCTCAATGCAAAGAGGTAAAACTAATGTAAAAGTGTTGTAACATTTAAAATAATTAGTCATTGAAACTATTATTAAATTGTAGAAAGAATCTAGTAAAAAGACTAATACAGTGAGTTACTTCCTCAATCAATTTTAAAAAATAAAAGAACTGCAAAATCACAGCTTTATTTAGGTACCACTTACAAGCACAAAATCAAAAATGTTACTTTCAATTTAATTGTAATAAAATAAACAAAACATGTGTGTGTATTTATGGGCGTCATTACAAATCTGCACTTTTATATCACATTTTACATGAAGCCCAAACAGAAGGCAGGATGTTCTGGAGAAACAGTTCACATGTGCACTGGCAGTCCGATTCGACTTGATGGCACATAATGAAAATATAACACTTAATGAATGTTTTGTTCAAGCACAAAAATTGTGATTGTGTTAGAAACGCCTCCTGTAATTGACATCATAATTGGACATTTTTGGTGATGTGTTTATAGTTGTAGTTTGGTTCCTTTGGTTTGGACCAAGCAAGAAAACTATTACATATTTATGTTTTATTTCTGGTTTGCCTAACTTTTACATGGACATATTAACCCTCTAGAGTCAGCACTGCTGCTGGCAGTATATTAACAAAATTCCACAAAAACTAATGTAACTATGTGATATTTTATCATAGAAACAAAACAAAACATTTTTTGCAAAACGGAGAGAGAGAGGAATGATATGCGAGTGCATTGTTCAGTTAGTTGCTTAATAATAGTGTTTTGTTTTTGGAAACATGGTCAGCTTCAGTGAAGTTACATGCAGGCTATAATGGTCCACATAACTTAAATGGTGAGAAGAATGAAGTATGCATGTGTACTGATTTGTGCACTGCTGATTATTTTTAAACAATGCCAGTTATCTAAAAATGGCAATAATTAGCCATATTACTCAGTTGACCATTTAATTGGTCCATCACTAATTTTAACTCTGCTAGTAGAACAGCATAAACAACTGAATGTTTGTTGACTAACTTTTATTTGTGGTGTTGTGTTGGTAATAACTGGTAAAATTCTTTCTGTTAACATGTTCTTCTCATGCTTCTTGAATCTCTGACAGTTTAATATTTTGTCTATCAGGTCCAAAACATCTCACATCCCTGCAGAAGGTTGTGGAGAGGTGGAGGAAAACAAAACAGTTGAAAATAGGTGAGTCTCTCACTTTCTCAATTCTCTTTTCCTTTTTTCATTTTTCTTTCTTGTGGTCTTTTTTGTTTCTGTTTTGCATATTTAAGCTGGAAACAAATGCAAAAAATAAACAAGTCAGGCAGCTATAATCTTAGTTATTCAAAGAAAAACAGTCATCCGTTTAGACACTTCAGAAAAAAAATAAGCTGATTATTTGTAGGATTATTAAAAAAAAAAAGTAATGCTGTCAAAAGATAAAGTCAACCATTTTATTTTATTTGTAAATATTGCTCATTTAAATGCGCATATGTATGTATCACAAGCAGTCATAAACATTTTTACACTCATGTTAAATCACTTTTTTATAACTTCTCTTTATACCTCAGAATTAAACACATTATTTTGTTAATGTACCTTTTAAGGTTTATTTACGTCCTCAGTCATGATTGGCTGCCCTGAATTGTGCCTTTTCAAAAAGCAGTCCAGGCTGAAACACATCTTAACTACTGCTGTAAAATAATTAATTTGAAACGGGCTATTTTCAGCTTAGTTTTCATAGCATTAAACAATATTTACATACAACATTAAGCTGTTTTATGTAAGGGGGAGGGATTTCATGATCTGGAACCTTTAAACAGGCAGGCTGTCCATATGAGTGGAAATAATGTTATAATGTTTTCTGTGCTTGAAATGATTTTATCTTCAGAAGTCTTTGCTAAGTTCCATCTTAAATGTCACCTCCTATGCATCTTCCTGGTCAGTGAGGACTTGAGGGCATAACTCTCTAAACTATAGCTGGCGAGCTGCAGCTCTTAGGCTTTGGTATGAGTGACCTTTTTGCTTTGTTTAATGTTGTATATATGCACATGACATGTGGAATGTGAGGAGCCTTTATTCTCCTAGCTAACTCAGAAATAAAAGAATCCAGTAAGATGCTTATCTTTACCTTACCACCACAGCCCTCCCGTGTTTGAATTTAGACTTGGACGACCGATTTAAAGGTGAGCCAGCACTTCAGTTCATCACTCTTATAACTACAGAACTTTACAAATTCATTTCATAGTAGTTATTGAATAAAGTATAGGGATACTGAATAAGCTTTAAAATGAAATAAAAAAAATAATAAGCCTGAAGTGTCATGGGTTAAATCGTGGCTTGATTTAACTGTGTACTGACCCCATATTTGGCCTGGTTGAGTGAGCACAGAGTCGCATTAAATCACGGACTTGTTTATACTAGTCATGAAATAAATGAGATTCACCAAATGTCATTAATGCCAAGTATATGTCCCCTGGCACTGCTCCCACCGTGTGTGTGTGTGTGTTGTAAAATGGATCATGAAAGGCTGTCTGAATAACTATTTCATCTGACTGGATCTTGGAAAATCCATTAGGCTGAGCCACTTGGCTGGTTTCATGCAGAATAGTACAGCAGTGAGAGTACTACAGGATTTCTCTCCTGTAATATCTGACTGTTATTATTGACTGGGTTTAAATCTAAATATTTAGCAAATGTATTTACAAAATTTTGGCAGGGAAAAAAATTAAGGTGTTTCTATTCACTATGTAGAATCTTTTGAAATTAAGTAGCTACTATTCATGAAGTGAATGTAGTGAAAGTGAAAATGTAGAGATTTAATTATTTGCGTTTAGCAACATCATCTTGGTAACGATTTGCAATCTTTTTTTTTATGACTGTGTTATTTGCAGATCAGATACACCAGACAAGCAGCAAACTAACTGGCACTGCTTTATACAAGTTGGTCACTTGTGCAGAGTATAGGGTAGTGGGCAAAAAAGTGTTGCAATTCTCAATATCAAGCATTAAGAATGAAGCTAATGAAAGGTACATTGTATTACCAGACATATAGCTTGATACATCATTGTTTACTTGAAAGATTTTTTTCCATCAGCCTTATTCACATTTTGGCTTTAGTGATATTCTATGTTTTCCACTTTGTTCTAAGATTTGTTTGCGCATTTTAAAAATGTTCGGCCGGAAAACTCTATTGTTAATGTTGTGAATGGTGTTGTAATGTTGTTAATGCTGTCTCAAATGCTGTTGCTAATATTGTTGTTGGTTATAACCCAAATCGTAAAGTGTAGACTGGAAGTGGATCACGATGCACGTCGTCTGCTGCAGGGGTATAAACAAACCCACTGCACATGTATCACGCTTGTTTTATACCGCCGAAATTAAAGTCTGCAGGCCCAACTATTTACATATTTACTGTGTTAAAAGAAGAGGCAAGCATACTTTCTTGTTTGGTTTCCATTTTTAACACTTGACAATGAAGTTAAGGATAGTTATGACAGTAAAATATCAGATTTCCAGCCCTGCGTGTTGCACAGCATGCTGCAGCTGCCATGATCATGTTACAGTCAGTACTAGCCCAGTAGGATTTCATTACATACCCAATGTGAGAGTGAAATGTAACCTTTTAACAGTTGTTTTATTTATTAATATGTGTGTATATGCCATGGTTACATGGTTATATAAATAAATATATTTATATTAACATAACTCATTAGGCTATATTATAGGCGTAATTAAAATTACATAAAAGTCTTCGTTGATAGGCAGTTAAAATTTTACTAACCTATGTCCTGTGTAAACACTGATGGCCACAGTTTCAGTCCCTCATCTTCAGATAGCCACGAGTTTAGAGTGCTGGGATCAGGTCATTTCCCTTCTTGAGCATCCAGTGCATTTTCAACATCTTTGTCAACTTCGTTAGAGCAGTCTGTACAACGGGCAGTTTCAGCTCCCATGCAACAAAACAACGTGCCACCAACACTCTCTTGCTTCCACTCACAGCCAAGTTCCTTTTCCTCAAATAATCTTTCAACTGAGGCACTCTCCATTGATCAAACAACTCTATCGTCATATCATCATCTGGATTTGCCATAATCTAAGTGGAAATACCACTAATGCAGCTGCAGCGGTCCCAAATGTGTTTATCACGCTGTTTCACTGTGTGAAATGCTACACACTTGGGTTTGTTTATACCTCTGTTTCACGTACATCGTTTTCGCGCACTTCCGGCCGTCTGCTAGGCGAACTTTACGAACTAGCTTATTGCTAATGATGTAACTAATGTTGTTAATATTTTTGCTAAAGAAATTCTTGTTGATGCTGTTGCTAATATTTTTGCTAATCTGTTGCTAATGTAGCAAATTTTGAGGTTAATGTTGTTTTAGCTGGTGTTTTACTAGATAGTGGTGTTGTAATCTTCAGCTATTGGACGTTAATACTTCAACATGAAAAACTAATGTAATTGCACACTTTTGACATTTTCCCAAATTTAGACATCTTGATTGAAAATTAATTAATTAATATCACAATTCATTGAACATTTTACTTCGGTTCTGATTAATTAAAATGTTTTTTTTTTTTTTTTGTTTTGTGCCAGCCGTGTCCTGGTTTAGCTAAGCTAAGCCATGTGCCGAGGATAGGGGACTCTGATTAGGATTAAGCGGAAGATGGATGGATGGATGTTCGGTGTTATTATCACTAAATCTAAAATGTGTTGAAATGATGGACACAGCATATTTCTTTGGTACAAGCTACTCAAGTTGCTCAGTTGGCTCAGTGTTTGAGTTCTTCATGTTTCTTCCTTGTTGCAGACTGGAGAGGGTGGAGTTACTTGACTGCACACATGGTGCTATGTTTTTAAGGGAACAGTACATGAACTCACTGAGTGGGGAAAGATATTAACAGAATAAAAAAACAAATCAAAATAATTGACATGGGCAAGATTATGCCAGTTAGAGGTTCTGAATGTTGGTTTTGATTATTTTTTGATAAATGGTCCAGGCCTACCATAACCCCATGTATCATGATGCGTATAGTGGTTCATATAGTGTGGTGGATAACCGTGCTACTTCCCATATGTCACACTTTGGGTTGAAATGGGTGAAGTTCACCACTAAGAATCCTTTGGCAAGACTCCTAACGCTATATTGCATACAAATGTAACAAGACATAAATTGTAACTTGCTCTGTGTAAGAGAGTTTGCCAAACACTGTAAACGTAAATATACATGTTATATTTCCATTTTACCTTTTACACATTCATGCTCTGCTGTCAGTGTCTCTGTGATTTTCCTCTGTAGCTGTTGTGTAGATCATGTAGAAAGGTAGAGCTTATTAATGCTTTGCTGTAGTGAGACTCCTGAGGAAACCATGTGGAAGCTCCATCTTCCCCACAGTCTAAGCCAGAGCCCAAAGCTCTGCCTCATTGTTCCTTGACTGCGATGGATTACAGATGTTGGAACCCTGTGGAAGAAACTGCTTAGCTTCAGCATGATTTACGTTTTTGCCTACTTGCAACTGGCAACATGCAATGTCAACACATTTTGCTTTTGGTACCAGATCTGATTTTCTGCAGGATTAGGGTAAGGATTTGGCTTTTGTTTTGGCGTAAGGTTAAGGCTGTACCCTATCAATAATTTTCTGAGCAATGTCTGTCTGGAACAATTTATTCTATATAATAAAGAAATGAAAGTTTCACATTGACTTGCACAGAAAATATAAACATTACTAACTGGCTACTGATACTGTATTAGTTAGATCTGGTATACTAGGTCATCTCCAAAAATAATTGCATTCAAAATGAAAATTTTTCATATTTATTTATTATTTAAAAATATTTAAAAAAAATTCGGGCCCCGAGTGGCTCAGCAGGCTAAGACGCTGACATTATGACTCGAGGATCGCGAGTTTGAATCCCAAGCTGTTTGCCATCATCAGCCGGGGTCCAATAGAGCAAAAATTGGCAGTGCTCTCTCTGGGTGGGTCCGCTGGCTCAGGCGTCTACTGATTGGTCCAATCGAGCATGTTAGGCTCTCCAGTGATGGTGTATCAGCGGTGGTTCAAAAAGAGGTGGTGGCTGCATCACACGCAATGGAGGAGGCTTGTGCTTGCTTGCACCCTCCTAGAGTCAGGGACAGTGCAAAGTGAGGCCTAACGGAGGGGATGGGCTAATTGGCTACCACTACATTGGGAAGGGGATAAAAATGGGCAAAATCCTAGAAATAATAATAAAAAAAAGATATTTATTATGTGTTTAATGTTGATACTGTTTGAATAGTAATTACTCAAACTCCAAATGTAATATTCTAATAATCTGAGATTTTGGATTTCTGATTATCATTAACTGTAAGGCATACTGATCAACATTAAAACACACAAAACTGCTTGAAATCTCACTTTACATGTAATTAATCTATTAAATTGACCTTTTTAATTCAATTATGAACACACATTTTTCACCATATTCTCATTTTTCGGAGAAAAGGTACCTCTATGCCCACTAATGAGGTCGAATGGGATTTTTGTTAACCTTTTTATAAAGCTTGTCTAACTTTGAAACAGCAGCTGAGAGTGTGTTTGTGGGTGGAGTGTTTGTGGGTGTAGTATTTAGTGTGCACTCTGTTCTTTGTACAGTAGGCCAGATCTGTTCTGTAGCTCTGTGGCTCCTCTGGATTTAGTTCAGTTAATAGAGCGTAGCGCTGTCCTAACACACCAGTATGCCCTAACTTCCTTTCCAAAAATGGACTGTGCGTGTGTGTGCGTGGCTAATCGGTCTCTAGTGATTTGGGTTACAAGACGGACGTGGCCGAGGACTGAGTAACAGCTTGTCTCTGCTCTTGTGTCCGTTCTACAGTCAGCTCTGCCTTCATTAATTGCAGCGAGGAATTTAAAGTGATTTTCTGCCGTGTGTGTGTGTGTGTGTGTGTGTGTGTTCGTTCAGCAGTTGAGTTGTTCTGCAGGCTAAATGGCACACACACCCCCTCACCCCCTCACACAGTACAGCACATCAGTGTGAGTGTATTCCCACTCTGCTTCTCATATTCCTGCTCGTCTCTCACTGAAACTCGCCGCAGTGTCCTTGAGAAGACAATGACTTTGGCTGCCAGACCTGCCTGCCTTCCTTCCTTTCTTTTTCTTTCTTTCTTTCTGTATTTTTCTGTTTCTTCCTTCTTTTCTTTCTTTATGTCATTTTTTATCTAGTTTATTTTTGCCGTCTTTCCTCTCTTACTCATTTGTACTTCTTTACATTACTTTATTTCTTTTTTATCCCCCATGATGAGTTGTTTTTAATCATGCATGTTCTGTGTGTGGGTGTTCTTAGTGGTGTTCTATGCATTTCTGTGTGTGTGTGTGTGTGTGTGTGTGTGTGTGTGTGTGTGTGTGTTTTTTGTAAGTAGTCATGTTGTTCCACCTTCTCTAATCAAATACAACTAAACAGCCCTTCTCTTCCTCCTATTGTTCTCTCTCTCTCTCTCTCTCTCTCTCTCTCTCTCTCGCTCTCTCTTTCTCTCTTTTCTCTTTCTCTTTCTCTCTCTCTCTCTCTCGCTCTTTCTCTCGCTCTCTCTTTCTCTCTCGCTCTCTCTTTCGCTCTCGCTCTCTCTTTCGCTCTCGCTCTCTCTTTCGCTCTCGCTCTCTCTTTCGCTCTCTTTCTCTATTTCTCTGTTTCTCTTTCTCTCTCTCTCTCTCATTTCCTGCAACACAAGTCATCACATCCTCTCATTCTTCACCATAATATCTCTCTTTCTCTCTCACTCCACATAAGCAGAGCAGAGCCTATCTTAAGACCCCATTTCTGAGCTCCTCTCTGGTCTCCACTCTCTGCTTCTGTCTGACTCTCCTTGCTAAGATTCTCTCTGGTTCTCCTCAGTCACAAACCTTTATGTCTGACTCTGATTTATTTGTTGGCTGATTTTCATACTGTGGGCTAAAGTAAACACTTGAGACTCAGGAGCACATTTCATATAGATAACCAAACCAGCCAGGCCGGAAAGTTCTTAAAGAAAAAATCTGTTTAAACAAAGTGAATTTAATCACATAAAGTGTTGCATCAGAATGAACAAACAACCAGACTCTGGTTATTCACTTCAGAACATTTACAACAAAATCAGACAAAATTAAAAGAAACATTAGTATAGAGTAGAAATCTGCAGACTATTACACATCCATAGTTTTGAAATTCTTATAATGCTGGCAGACTTTTAATAAATAAATAAATAAAATGGTAAATAAAGACCTTTTAAGCACGCCGAACACACACACACATAAATAACACAACTGCAGTCATCTACACACACTAAACGTGTGTGTGTGGTTTCCTCAGAGGACAGAAGATGCTGTTCTCTTTTTTCCTCTGACAACATCCCTGTGCACCAAGACTCATTCTGTCTTTTCTTTTCTCTTCTGTCACTCTTTATTACATCTGTTTCTGTCTTCATTTGTTTCTGCTCCCCCACTCCTCTTCTCCCTCCATCCTTCCATCTCCTCTCCTCCACCGCTGGGATCTGGGGTGCTGCTGAAAAGATGTAGCCATGACGACGATTCCCACAGGATAAACTCCTATACAGACCGGACTTTTTATATTCATCTGTCTGTTCATACTTTCTCTCTCTCTCTCTCTCTCTCTCTCTCTCTCTCTCTCTCTCTCTCTCTCTCTCTCTCTCTCTCTCTGTGTCTCTCTCTGTGTCTCTCTCTCTCTCTCTCTCTCTCTCTCTCTCTCTGAAAAAGGAGAGATGGAGAGAGATATCTGGGGTAAGAAAAGCAGAAAGATGGAGGGAAGCAAAAGAAAGGAGCAGAACCTCTTAAGATGAAAAGGGAAAGGAAACATAAAGAGATGGAGAGTAAAGAAGAGAAAGTTGAGTGAAATAAGAGTGATGGAGAGAGAGTGAAGTTTGAAACACTCCCCGTTGTCTTTAACACCATGTGTTTGTGACAGATCACATTTCTGCAGGCTAACGAACATGTCTGATCATTTTAGAATCTAACCCATACAGCCTTATTGAAGTGTTGTAAATGTCCGCGAGGGAGAGGGTCTGCCTCCCATCTCTCACTGACATTTACAACAAGCGCTGCATCCCCAAAACTCTCTCAGGATTGTGGAGGATGCCTTCTGCTAGAAGATGCCACAGCATTCAGACCCTCACTGCTAGACTGTCCAACAGTGTCATCCCTCAGGCTGTCGGACTCCTCAACACACAGCCTGACTCTCTAAATATCACTGCACATTGGCACAGAACTCTTATTTACCTACATAATCATTGCAATATTTGCACATTGTATTATAAACCTCTGCTAAATGTCACTCAGTACCACAAACTGACCATCACCACATTTGTCCTGTAATGCATCTTATTCTAGGTATTAAAAGAACAATCCAGAATCACCCAGAAGTCATTGCTACTCAATTTTACACTTTCCCAAGAGTCCATTTTGGTTCTTTTCTTTAGAACTACATGGCTCAGATTGCTTACAAACTCAAGTCACGTAAATAGTCCAGTTGTTTCTGTAAAGCCACATCACAGAAAGTTTGGACTTCAGTCTAGTCATGGTTCAAGTTTTTTACATTCTGTCTGAACGATGTAAAGGCTAAACATTAGCAGTAATGCCTGGGTTTTAAGGGAGAACCTGCTT
>BRDA01086162.1:0-23490 GCA_036984385.1 Crenuchus spilurus
GTGTAGTTCTGGGCTGATTCCTCACCTTTCTTAGGATCATTGATGCACCACGAGGTGAGATCTTGCATGGAGTCCCAGTCAGAGGGAGATTGACAGAGATTGATTGGGAGGTTTAGCTTCTTCCATTTTCCAAAATCTAATAAACAGTTGATCTTTTTTCACCAAGCTGCTTGGCAATTATAAAATAGGTGCTTCTAATTTAGAATAATAAGTGGAGTGGAGGTGGACTTTTTAGAGGCGGACTAACTGGTCTTTGAGGGCCAAAATGTTTGCTGATTGGCAGGTGTTCAAATACTTATTTGCAGCAGAAACACAGAAATAAATTATTAAAAAATCATACATTGTGATTTCCAGATTTTTTCTTTTAGATTATGTCTCTCACAGTGGACATGCACCTAAAATGAAAATTTCAGACCCCTCCATGATTTCTAAGTGGGAGAACTTGCAAATTTGCAGGGTGTTCAAATACTTATTTTCTTCATTGTAAGTTTTTTTTTTTAAGTGTAATAATGTTAAAATAGTAAATTTCCTTCTCCTGTAAAGTTATCACTTTGGAAACAAACTTATTTTTACTATAAAAAAGCAGAGTACACATAAAATACACATAAAGCTGCATATTCTTAATGTGAATATGATGATTGTGTAAACATTTCTATTCCCTATTCACTTCTCTTGTTGGTAAGAGAAATGATGAAAACAAGCTACTAACCAGAGGCTTAAACATTATGATAATTTACTAGTATTACGTGCAAACTACACTATGTGTGCCTTACTTGATTCAATGTCAGTGTTACACAATATATAGCCAAATGTCTTAGAGGCAAACAGAGGCAAATGATTTTCATGGACACACATAAGCTTGCAGATCATTTGAGCACTATTAGCAAGATACCTGTAACACATCTTATAATGTGTTATTTGTACAGGAATAATGGAGAACAAGCAGTGGAAACAGCTGTACTAGGTAAAACACTGCTTTATGGCTAAGTCATGTAAACAGTATTTACAAGAATATTGGCTATTTGTGGGTTATTGTTTGCATTTAACCAGTGAGGATGATGCAGTGTTCCTGGAAAGGACAAAACAACATGTATTCTGAAAAAAAAAATCGACATTAACAGGATAATAAGACTTATGTACAGAACAACTTATTATGTAAAACAGTTCTGTACACTGAAAAAAATACCCATTTCACATTCATCAAGGATACAGTGGTGCTTGAAAGTCTGTGAATCCTTTAAAATGTTCTATATTTGTGCATAAATATGACCTATAACACCATCAGAAGTCCTAAAATGTAGATAAAGTGAACCCAGTTAAACATAAACATATAGTATAAAGATATTATACTTGGTCATTTATTTATTGAGGAAAATGATCCAATATGATATATGCGTAAGTGGCAAAAGTATGTGAACCTTTATTATTAACAGGTAAAATTATATCCAGTTGTTTTAAATAAAAGGAATGACAATCAGGTGTGATTGGGCATTCTGTTTTATTTAAAGAACAGATCTATCAAAGTCTGCTCTTCACAAAACGTTTGTGGAAGTGTATCATGGAATGACCAAGGAGATTTCTGAGGACCTCAGAGTTTTTGATGCTCATCGGGTTGGAAAAGGTTATAAAACCATCTCTAATAAGTTTGGACTCCAAAAACCACAGTCAGACTGATTGTGTATAAATTGAGGAAATTCAAGAATATTGTTACCCTCCTCAGGAGTGGTCGACCAACAAAAATCACTCCAAGAGCAAGGGGTGTAATAGTCAACGGGGTCACAAAGGACCCCAGGGTAACTTCTAAGCAACTGAAGGCCTCTCCTACAATGGATAATGTTAATGCTCATGAGTCCACCATCAGGAGATCACATCACTCATCTCAGCATTTGTCATCAACAAAGTGTATGGAAGAGCCGTGAGAATTTTTGCTGTTGTTACAGACTTTTGTCTTCAAAACGCAAAAATGAATCAAAATATGTGTATATAAAAGCCTACAGAGGACATATAACTTATATTTTAAACTTTATAGGCATTGTTAAATACCCTGAGAAGACAGATGTCTACTGGACATAAACACAAGGGCAACTAATGTGCCATGCTATCATTCCTGATTTCACCAAAGAACACTTCAGGAGCAACTTTCAGATGTCCTGGGAGTCTTTTAACTACATCTGTTGTTGTGTTGGCCCTGTTTTGTAAAGGAAAACCATCCTGTTTGCATGTTAAAAGAAGGTCAGCATCTGGAAGGAGCTGATGTGCGAGCTGTATTGCTGGTCTAACTCAGTTTGATGTATGTGCTTTAAAAAAATTGGACTTCACAATGTTTATATTGTCTTATTTGTTTTTATACCTAAGCACCCACTGCATTCTGTTTATAGTTTAGTTATATGTTTATATTTAGATATTGGCTACTCTCGGGATAGTTAAAAGAGCACTGACCTTCTGTATATATGCACCTAACATACACAGCTGTAGTAGAAAATGTGGTTGTTAATGTAAATATAGAGGTGTAAATTGTAGTTCTAATATTATAAGTACTTTGTACAATACATTTTAAAAAACACACACAAAACAAACGTGTGTGTGTGTGTATGTATGCATGTATGTAGTTATTTTAAAAATAATTCAATCTGTTTAGTATTACTGATTCTTCTAACAACTACACACACACACACACAGATATAACGGTTCATGCAGAAAAAGTACTATTCTTTGTATCCTGCTGTGAACAAACTTTTCAGGTTCGCAAACCTATTTTTATTGGTGGAAACAGGCTGAATGGTTCAAAATTAGGTTCGCAAACCAGAACAGTGCAGGTTCCTTGTTGGTGGAAAAGCACTCTCTGTGAAACATGGTGGTGGTAGTATCATGGTTTGGACCTGTTTTGCTGCATCTGAGTCAGGAAAGCTTACCGTCATTGATGGAACAACTAATTCTGAGTTATAGAGAATTCTAAAGAAAAATGTCTGGACATCTGTCCATAAACTGAATCTCAAGAGAAGGTGGGTCATGCAAGACAATGACCCTAAGCACACAAGTTGTTCTACCAAAGAATGTTTAAAGAACAGTTACCAGCAAGAAAGAATGACTGGAGCAGCAACCAATGAGAAGAGAGACTTTGAGAATGTTTACATGGTGTTGCTACTGAGTGTATCTGTTTGCTGCTAGAACACATTCAGGAAGACTATGTCCTGTTGACAGAGCAGTTTATGTAGTTTGGGCAGCAGGAACCCCCAATTCTTCCCAGACAGTAGTTGTGAGAATTACAACATAAGTTGCACTGAAGTCATGCAGTTGATCATTTTACATTTTCTAGTGTAGATCTAGACCTCCAAATGGGTGCCACCAGTGATTCTGGTATGCAAAAAAGATGATGGAGTTTGCTGGTGCATTTACTATGCTGGTGCATTGACCCTAACTCTAAGATAGAAGAATGTCTGGATGTTCTGATAGGAACAAATGTCTTCTTGACTCTCAATCTTCAGTCTATTGGTAAATTGCTGTTGATAAAGACCATGACAAGGCAGCATTCATCACCTGATATGGCCTGTATGAATATACTTGCATACCTTTTGGACTGTGAAATTGCCTGAGCACATTCTGTCGGAAAAATATTAACTCATTTAGAACTTGATGGCAGCAGTGTATCTCAAAAAAGTTGGGATGGGGCAACAAAAAGCTGTAAAATAAGTAGTTCTGATTTTTAAAAAATACAGCTGGAGGAGCAATTTGCAAGTATCATGACTAGATATTTAAGAATGAAAATTAAAAAATATATAAAATAAGCATTTTAGAGAAGCAGAGATTCTCACAAGCAAAGATGAGTTGAGCTTCACCAATGTGGAAAAAAACTACATTTGAAATAGTTGAAAATGTTTTTTGATGAAAATGCCTCTTTCTTCTGATATGTGTTCATTATTGCAGATAATATATGGGTCTGTGAGATTTGCATATCATTGCATTTTGTTTATTAACATTTATTTACATTTGACATTACTGAATAGCAAAGATACATCAAAATGTTAAGGATTATATTATGAAGTAATATAAGAGATTAATATCAGTTTAAAAAAACAAAAGAGTTGATTATGTACAACAAAAAGTAATTATTATTGGTTTCAGCTCTGGACAAAGTACATATCGTTAATACCTATGCACAATGAAATGGGGTGAAATCTAACATTTTGCTAAGTACATCATTTGGAAAATAGATACGTACTTATATCTATTTTTCATGAATTTACATCCTCATATTATTAATCAGGTAAGTTTAAGAATATTAATGTACCTTTGTACTGGCTTTGAGATTGTAAACATTTTGCTAACTTCACTTATATTACAAAACAAATAGTAATAGATTTTAAAGTAATATTAACAGATTTTAAGTAATAGATTTTTGGGTACATTTTTATTTTAAAATATGTACCCAAACCAAAATTTGTTCTCTACAAGTTACATATACTAATAACATGTAATAACATCTTGTCAATAGAGTCTGAAAATGGTGAACCTTTTCTTTATAGCCTGGTTTAGAACAGCCATTTAGGTCTGTAATGGTTTACGCCTGCTTCTAATTACCATGTGCCATATACATGGGGGTGGGAATAGTTAATTGATAGGTGCAAAGGCAAAAGGAGTGTTTGAAGGGCTTTAGTTCAGGACCAGTGACATTTAACCATAGTGCCCACTGTACCATAGCAATTCTGCTCTATCGCCCAGTGGCTTCAAAGAAAGATTTTAGTTGGTCATTTAATATCAATATGTAATATGATTAATATGATTAATTAATTAATTAATATTAATTATTATTTGCTCGAATCACTCGTGCGAATTACAGCTACGACCAACTAACACTTTTGGACATTAATATTCACTGCACAAACATCGGATTTACAGATCAGTTTGACTTCTACCAGCTTCCTCCAGACTTGATCCGTACACCAGGACCTAGCGAGTCGCTCTTGCCAACCGAAAGTGCTCGACGCCGGCTACACCAGCGTAAACAAAGATGGGGCAAGCACGGAGATTTGCGTGCTAAGCTAAGGCTAAACCCACACCGGCCAGCGTTACCTAGCATTTTTCTCGCCAATGTTCGCTCACTGCCAGGAAAGCTGAACGAATTAAAGATCTGGAACCTCACACAGAGATGGCTCAGGGACTGTAATTTAATATTTTTCATGGAAACGTGGCTAAGGGGCAATGTGGTGGACAGCTTGGTGGAGCTGGAGGGACGTGCGCTGTTCAGAGCAGACCGGTCAACAACGGCTATGGGAAAGATCCGCGGCAGAGGAAACTGTATCTACGTAAACAAAGCGTAGTGCATGGACTCTGTTGTAATGGAAACCCACTGCTCTGAAGACCTGGAGTTCCTGATCATTAAATGCAGACCCTTCTATCTTCCCTGTGTGTTTAGCTGCATTGTTGCTGCTGTAGTCTACGTGCCTCCTAATGATAATGCTAACTCGGCTATGGAGGTTCTCTGTGCTACAATCAACAAACTGCAAACTACACACCTGGAAGGAGCCTTTATTGTTGCAGGGGACTTTAACCACACTGATTTAAAAACTGGACTACCAAAATTCTATCAGAATGTCTCATGCACAACGAGAGGACATAAAACTTTGGATAAAGTTTACACAAACGTGGCTGATGCATACAAAGCCACACCCCACCCCCACCTTGGACTCTCTGATCATCTTTCTTTGTTCCTGCTCCCCAAGTATACTCCAGTCATCCAGAGGATCAAGCCTACAACCAGAACTGTAAAGATCTGGATGGATGGGGCTGACTCCTTCCTTCAGCACCAGTTCCAGCACACCGACTGGGGTGAGTATGCTGCCCGGGCCACCATGGGCTCACATATCAACCTGGACACTTACATTAACTCTGTCCTGGAACAAATCAACAACTGTGTGGACAGAGTGACATCACTAAAGACAATAATAACATTTATAACATAACAACTAATCAGAAGCCCTGGATGAACAGAGAATTTCGCTGTCTGCTCAAAGCCAGAGATGCTGTCTTCAGGTCAGGAGACCAGGAGGCTTACAGCTCGGCCAGAGCCAATCTGAGGAGGGGAATAACTATAGCTAAGCACTGTTACAAACAGTGGATCGAGGAGCACTTCACACACTGAGCAGGGTGAATGCACGGAAGGCAGCTGGCCCTGATGGTGTACCCGGCCACATGCTATGAGCTTGTGCTGAGGAACTCTCGGGTGTCTTCACACACATCTTTAATGTCTCGTTGGCCCAGGCAGCTGTCCCAACCATCTTCAAGTCTGCCACCATCGTGCCAGTGCCAAAGCACTCAACTGCTTCAGCCCTGAATGACTTCCGACCTGTTGCACTTACCCCAATAATCTCCAAGTGCTGTGAAAGACTAGTTCTTTCTAATTTGAAGTCCTGCCTGCCTGCTACGCTGGATCCACACCAGTTTGCCTACCATAGCAACAGATCCACTGAGGACGCTATCTCCACAGCGCTACACACTGCACTGACCCACCTGGACTGTCATAACTCATATGTGAGAATACTATTCATTGACTTTAGTTCAGCATTCAACACAGTGATCCCATCCATGCTGATATCCAAACTCAACCATCTGGGCATCAGCACATCACTCTGTAACTGGATCTCAGACTTCCTGACTAACAGACCCCAGTCTGTTAAACTAGGCAACCTCCAGTCATCACACATCACCCTGAACACTGGCGTTCCACAGGGCTGTGTTTTGAGCCCATTACTGTACTCCCGCTTTACCCATGACTGTGTGCCTGTTTATGGTTCGAAAACCATAGTCAAGTTTGCAGATGACATCACTGTGATAGGCCTGATCACAGACAATGAGGAGACGGCCTATTGGGACGAAGTACAGAATCTTTCCTCATGGTGCCATGACAACAACCTGGTACTCAACACACACAAGACAAAGGAGATCATCATGGACTTCAGACGGACTAGGAACCAAGCTCACATCCCCATCTCCATCAGTGGAGCTATAGTGGATCAGGTGGTCTCCACATCTCCAGTGATCTCACTTGGTCCTTGAACTCCTCCGTCCTTATCAAAAAGGTGCAAAAGCGCCTTTATTATCTTCGGAGCCTCAAGAAAGCTCACCTGTCTCCCAGGATCCTGGTGAACTTCTACCACTGTACCATTAAGAGCATACTTACTAACTGCATCTCTGTATGGTACAGCAGTTGCTGCGCTGCAGACCGCAAAGCACTCTAGCAGGTAGTAAAAACAGCACAGCGCATCATAGGCACAGAGTTACCCACCATCGAGGACATTCATCACAAGCGCTGCCTGGGTAGGGCAAGAAACATTATCAAGGACATTACCCACCCGAATCATGGACTTTTCAGACTATTGCCATCTGGCAGGCGTTACAGGAGCCTCCGTTCCCGCACCAGCAGGCTTAGGAAAAGCTTCTTTCCTAAAGCGGTTATCCTGATGAACGCTGCACTGTCACTTTAAAAAAAACTCTTCTCTGCACCTTATGTACCATAAGTACTTTATTTATATAACCAACATTTGCATTGCTGCTACCAGTATTATACTGTATATTCATATTCTCATTACACATTCACATCACTTGTACACATGTTTATAACATATTTATATTGTATATATGATTACACTCATTCTATGCACTGGTCACTGTTACTCCTGCACTTTATGTAAATAATGTAATATATTGCACTTCTGGTTAGATGCTAACTACATTTCATTGGCCCTGTACTTGTACTCTGCACAATGACAATAAAGTTGAATCTAATCTAATCTAATCTAATCTAATGATTTTAATGCAGCACAAATACAGTGGTAAGAAAATATTTCCTGCATCCTCACCACAAAATTCAATGTCAGAAGATTGCAAAGGTACATCTAAACAAGCTTGATGCATTTTCTAAATAAATGCTGTGGACTAATCCATCATCAAGTTTGCTGATGACACCATGGTGGTCGAACTCATCTCAAAGGCAGATGAGGCAGCCTACAGACAGGAGGTCCTGAAGTTGGCAACCTGGTGCTCAGAGAATAACCTGGCTCTGAACACTTAGAAAACCAAGGAGATCACTGTCAACTTCAGTAAGGACAGCACCAAGCTAGCCCCCCCTCTACATCAACGGCGAGAATGTGGAGAGGGTCCACACCTTCCGGTTTCTCTGCATCCTTATTTCTGTTGACATTTCCTGATCAGAGAACACCACAGTGGTCATCAAGAAGGCACAGCAGCAGCTACACTTCTTGAGAGTCCTTAGGAAGCATAATCTGGACTCCAACTTGCTGCTGACCTTCAATTGCTTGTCCATCAAGAGCCTTCTGATGTACTTTATTACAGTATGGTACAGCAGCTGCACTGTGGCAGACAGGGAGAAGCTTCAGAAAGTAATAAAGACAGCACAGAAAATCATTGACTGCCCTCTCCTCTCCCTGATGGTCATTTACACCACATGCTGCCTCAGCAAAGCGAAAAACATTATCATGGACAGCTCGCACCCTGGTTTTGAGCTGTTTGACTGGTTGCCCTCAGGGAACCACTACAGGTGCATTAGAACAAGGACAAACAGATTCAAGAACAGTTTTTTTCACAAAGTCATAACCACTCTGAACTCACACATGCACTTATTTCACAGTCTAATCTCCCAACCCCTGGATTTCTTACCACATAGTGTGCAACATTTATTAATTCATATTACTGACAACACTGTTAAATTCCATTACTGTACAATATCTGTATATTGTGAAATACCATTGCTCTCACTGTCCAACATAAACTACTGTGCAATATTTAATAAATTTTATATAACACTATGTATATCTCTTTTTTAAAATTGTATATAGAAGTCTCAGATTCATACACCTTTTTACCCCATTTATTTATCTATATTGTATATATTACATACATGTTTGCACTGTAAGTGTGGCTTTCAATCTCATTGTGTGTACATGTGTTTAGTGATAATAAAGGCATTGTGTTCTAAAATGAAGTTAAAATATATATATGTTTGTGATGAAGAGCAAAGTTATAACTGGTAAGCCTGGGGATGGATTAATAATGCTTTGGGTGTGTGTTGCAGCCAGTGGCATGGGTATATAACTGAAATGAATTCAGTTGAATACCAGCAAGTTCAGTAAGTAAACAGCAAATATTCTGACTAAACCCTGACTACACCACTGACTACAACATCATGAAAAAGCAGCACATAAACAATATCAAAATCTCAAAATCTTACAAGCTGTAATAATTACCAAAATAGGTGTAACTAAGTACTGACCATGTAGGGTGCTCAAAACTGTGCTTCTCTCCCTTTCCCATTTTAATAATTTTGAATAACATGGAAATAAAAAGTAATTTTGCTTAAAATACTGTATTAAATAAATGTGTCATCTTTAACTCCAGGCATGTGTTTAGGTGCTGGATAAGGAGCTATAGCCACAGGTCTTTTTTCATTTGCCTTTGAATATATCATGCCAGACTGATATTTACTGCGAGGGCCAACACCTTCCACCCCATCCCCACAAGACTGATGCTGGGCAAAGCCTCTGACATTCTAAAAATGACCCTGATTTACTTGCTTATCTATTTAAAGTTATAAAAATTTGATGACGATTCCAAAATGTTACATGCAACTGTATATGATGTTAATGACTGATTAGCACAAATGGGCTGCAGTATGGTACTGTATGGTACTAAACGAGCACTTTGATTCATGATACTGGATTTATATTAGTCATAGTTATATTAGATTGTTGTCTTTGTATCTTATAAGACTTGTATCACTTATGTCTATGATTATTCTTCCAGGTAGTTCCATCCATCAATCTATCCATTATCTTTTGCTTAATCCTGATCAGGGTCAGTGTGAGTCCCCGACCCCTTCACCGGGCACAGGGCAGGGCATTACACTATCCAAGCTGAGGCCAGGAACAGGTGGCAATCTATTGCTGGGCACCAGATAGTCCCACTTCCAGGAAATGACTTATGCATTACGAGGTGTGTACACAATGTGGTATTCAGTAGCTACAAATCTGAGCTGAGTCAGTGTTAAATTGAAGAGGTGTCATGCTCCTTGTCTCACTCTCCTAAACTGCCCATGTTATGATACACAGGCTGTTACCTCAGTGACGTCCAGCTGCCCATTCCCAATCTAAATGACAACGTGCAAAACTTCCACTGAACTCAAGCTATCATTTGTTTGTCCTATCATCTTCCTATTGAATCAGAGGACATTAGAGGAAACAGACAAGCATGACATAATACTGACAGGAGATTACACTCTGGAATCTGTTATCACAAAACAGCCAAAATAAATTATGACTATCCCATGCCAAGACAAGGATTTCTTCTAAAGCATCTATCTGAGCTTCATATACCCCATATTTTCCATTTTTTACTTAGGCTCACCTGCTTCAACTGGAACCATGTGCTTATTTAGAACCACAAAGCTTTGCTTAATTAATCAGGCTTCCTCTTGTGGCTTCCCATATTATTTTTGTTCCCATGAAAGAGTCAAGGGAATCACACAGACAAGTACAGCTGAGAACCTTTTTCCTTTACCTCTTATGTAACCAGAAAACCAAAAACAAGAGATGATCATCTGACATGTTTACCCTTCCCATATACAGTACAGTGTGTGTGTATATATATATATATATATATATATACACTACCGAACAAAAGTTTTAGAACACCCCAATTTTTCCAGGTACTTATTGCACATTATTCAGATTAATGTCTCATTGCACTCTGAAATGAAAGAATATGAGTTAAATAAGACATCATGGACTCAATTTATACACCAATTATGTACTTGTAGGTTTTCTTTGCTTTCACTCTTCTGTCCAGTTCATCCCAATTCTGCTGGATGGGGTTTAGGTCTGGAGACTATGATGCTGTTTTCAAGCTGACCATTTTCTTATTTTTTCCTGAGGCAGTCCTGGCAGAGCTTGGACTTATGTTTTGGGTGATTATTTTAGTGTAGGATGAACCCCTGGCCAACTAGGCACATACCTGAGGGTATTGCATGGTGCTAGAGAATGATGTAGTAACTGGTAACAGTGGTGGCTCAGGGATCCTCTCACTCTGTAGGAAATAGTAGCATCAGCTTTCAACACTTAATCTACCTCCATTAATGCAAAACAGCTTTCACCTGTTAACAAATGCTTTTAATATTTGAATACTGGCACTTTGAATAGACTCCCATGAGGTATACATCCCTACTAGATAAGACCAATTCACTCTGTTGACATCACCAAGGATATGCAGCAGTCTATTACCTCATCTTGTTAATACAGTTTCAACTGTTTTATACACACTTTATAAGTTTTGAACAGTTAGCTGAATGTAGCAGTCATTATTGATTGTTATCATTATAGTCATTATTATAATAATAGTTTTAATAAAAAAATGCATTGGCTATCTTAAAACCAACTATTAATAAAGTATCATTTAGTTAGCTAAAGTGGGGTCTAGACAAAACTCTAGTATAGATAATTTGTGCTAGCTAGCTGTCCATGTGCTGATTATATTCCTGTTCAGTAAATATTTCTAAAATAATATTATGAAAAATATTTCAGGAATGAAGTGGCAGAGTGCAAAAAAACAATCTAACCTTGGCTCTGCGTAAAACATAGATTTTATAAAATGCTTTTGCCTTGTACATACGCCACCATTGTGAAGCACCAAAGCTTTTGTGTCCCTGAAGAAACTTCATTTGAAAACTCTGTCTTGCTAAGATTAAGATTGAGCTTGTTAACATTAATATAGTTTCCTACAGCCAAACAGTCCTTGAAGAGTGCTTTTAAAAGTCTCCTTTCTAATGTCCTCAGGGATATGGCCATGTCGCTTGGTAAGCAGAACTGTCCCCTTGTGGCTAACACACGTGCCCATGACTGATGATCACACATTAGTTCGAAATGAGCTTTAATTTGTAATTAGCCATTCGCAGAGGCTGGCGCTGGACACAGGCTGAGAGGCGAATGGCAAATTCAGTATTTATGGTGACAACTCTCTTTTCCGCATGTGTCTGTTCAATTACTTCATCCCACTGCTCTACCTTCTTCGGTTGTTCTCTGAGACCACATACGTAATGCAGGAGGTATTTTTAAAGCCTGATTAGAAGGAAAAATTACAAGGATGTCAATGACGCCTCCTAAGCCAGGTCTCACTTTGTGTCTTTGCATGGTAGGTGAATATTAATGACTCCATTGTACATTTCAGCCAAGTCCATGTTCATGATATTTTTGCATTCAGGAAGAATTTCATTCATAGGCCCAACACACATTTCTCCTAGACTACTTGTATCCAGAAATAGAAACAGACTCATCCTAAAAGCCGCTACCTTCAAACATGAATTATCTATTCTCGCTGAGAGCAAGTGACCCAACACAATAACTCAGCCCAAGCCAGGAGGCTGCCTGGGAGGACTGAGGAGGCTATTTCTGGAGCAGCAGAGAACAAAAATAGTTGCCATCAGTTGCAAGTACAAATTAATTAAAAGTAAAAGCTAAAAATACATCAATTAAAGCATACTTAGAAAACTGTCTAATATTAACAGTTAAACTGGAACAAAATGGAATGTATACAGTCTATGATTTTGAGCACTACATCAATAAGATGCCAAAAATATTAAAAGAAACAAAATTTGCAAATGCAACAAATCTATTGACCCAACATGCACTGTTAATTAGCACAGATTAGAATGTACATCCAAACTTACATTAGATCAGTAACACAATTAAGGCTTTAGATGGGGAATCCATTTCAGGGCAGGATATTGAAGCACTACACATCTTTAGTCCTGGGGCAGAAGATTAATTAACAGACTACAGAAGATCCCTCATGAGACAGATATGACTCTTTAACACAATTGCAATTATTCTCAGGAAATTGAAGCTTGAGGAAATGAGCAAAGATGTTCAGGTTTGACTGGCATAACTGGCTTTATTAATGCTAGCACACCTTACAGTGGAAACAGTAAAGAAAACTAATGCATTGGAACTGATGCACTGATGCAAGGAACAATTTTACCAACTGCAGTCAAAACATATTTATGTTAGAGTTTTATGTTTTTAGTTTCAACTGGGATCTTTGAGGTTAATATAGCCTATTTTTCACCAGTTGGTATTTAAGTAAAACTTAAGCAGAAATTATTTTGGTCAGACCTGTGAAAAAATATTATTAATTACTTATTTTGCTATTAAAAAAAATATTCACTAACAATTTTTCTCTTGCCTTTGATTACTTGAGGCATGGATGTAGAAAACCGTTCCTGCCATTTTTTTAATGTTATCTTTTTAAAGCAAATCCAACAACAATGTTTTTGACATATTTAACTTGTGTTTTTAGATTTGGAAATGGGTAGAAAACAACATGTCTTTTTTATTTCCTTCAGGCACATTTTTGATCATAGCCGTATAGCCTACACAGCCAACAGTGACGTGCTAAAAACTGAAAAACTTGATATCTACAGTTGGTAAGCAAAGATTGGATACCTGAAAAGCTTAACAATTATGATTGTCCATTTTACAATGGCAGCACTCACAGTAAACCAATCAGCATTCAATATTTAAAAAATAATCTTAAATAAATCCATCCATCCATCCATTATTCCACCTGATTAATCCTTATCAGACAATTTAGAGTACCCATTCCACCTGAGCTCCATATTTTTGGACTGTGGGAGTAAACCGGAGACCTTGGAGAAAACTCACGCAGACATGGGGAGAACATGGAAACTCCACCGAGAAGGGGACTCAAACCCAAGACCTCAGCGCTGAGAGGTGAATGTGCTAACCACCAAGCCACTGTGCTGTCCATCATAAATAAATATTCTTTCCTATTTGATTTTGACCTCAGCAATTAGCCCAACCTTGAGTGACACACACTTTAGTGTACACACACTAGGGGGCAGTGAGCACACATACCTGGTGGGCAGCCCTATCCACAGTGCCCAGGGAGCAGTTGGGGGTTAGGTGACTTGCTCAAGATCACTTTCAGTTGGGTCCTGATGGTTGAGGGGATTAAAATGGCAATCTTCTGTTCACAAGGCTGGTTCTTCAACTACAAGCCTATGGCTGTGTGAAGAAACCACATAAGCTAATCTGTTTTTGGGGCAAGTGTGTGATGGTTGAGGTATCATGAGTTTTTCATTTGAAAAAAATCATTCTAGAGAAACTGTCAGAATTGCTCACATTGGTGATACTAGGAACCAGACGCCTGAAACACTTAACTTTTCTAAAAGCTACATCAAAGTTATTACATGAAATCGTTACACATACTGTACATTGCCTGATGCTAGAGACATTTTAAAGTTTGGCTTAAAATATATGTTTTAATAATCCATTTAATAAAAAATGAGAAATGTCATTTGTTTCTAGTATCACCCAATATGGATTAAAAACTGGTACCAAAGTTTATGATTATATCTTTATAACATCTGACAGCTTAGAGATGATTCATTGATATGTGTCCTGTAGACCTCCAAAGGCCCCCTGGCTGATTTTAATAACAGGGACCATATGGCCAGACAGAAACCAATAAAAGTCATGCTGGTGTTTTCTCACGTTGGCTACGCCCAACTCAGGCCTCACTTCTCACCTGCTGTTTTCATATTAAAGGTACTGTAAGTAGAATTTTCCATTTAAACCTGATAAAACAATAAAGGATAGAACAGTTATGTAAAATCTTGGACATGAAAACTCACAAGACACAATGATTACTGTGAGTCAGGACTTGGTGGTGATAATGAGCTGTTTTTGCAACCACAGCTTTCCAGTCTGTTATATACACTGTCAGGAAAAATAATAATAGTGAAACAAATGTAAATTTCTAGAGTTCTGACAAGGTAAGTGGAGTCAGTGCAACATAAAATAAATTAACTTCTTAAATAGCATGGACTTGCCTGTAGGTTTGCAGATCTATTTCTTACAATCAGAGATTCATTTCTTTATTATTTTATAAGATACACACAAAAGGAAAGTGTCATATGCAAGGTGAAAACCTCTTCCTTGTACTTGATTGTTCATTTCTGCCTATTTGGAGCTGAGATTTAAACATTTTGCTTCTAAAACACTATTAGCATTATCTTATTGAAATACACATTTAAAAACACTGCAAAATGATTCAGAATGTTGAAACACCATTGAGGCAAACAAACTAAAGTAATAGAACTAAGCACTCAGTTTTGTCATGTTCTCTAGCAAGAAAAACCCACATAATGTCCCTTCAGTGCCGTGCAACCTGAAAAATTGTTTCTGGGACAAAAAAATGGAACAGTGCCTCCTGTTTTTCTGGTGATTTGAAGGTTTCACAGTAAAAAGAATACTCTGAAATGTATAGTAACTAGCTGACAGCAATTAGCGAGTAAGCTGCCGTAAAACAGCCCACAGTATTTTTTACCATAAATGTAACACAGTACTTATATAATACTGTCATTTTTTCTACAGTAATAATCACAATATTGTACTGTATCATAGTAATACTGTGCTGTATTTTTTTTAATCAGAGTAAATATTAAGACTAATGTAACAGGCATTAAATTTCTCTCTAAAAATATCTATAAGTCAGCTCTGCAAGGAGGTGAAGAAATAATTATATCATAAATGTTGAAAAAGTCTTACTGTTGTGATGTTTCCCTGTTCTGATGCCTCAGCTAGCAACAATAAAACACTGATGAGCTTTAGAAATTGTGCTAATGCTAACTAGCACTAAAACACACACAAATTTAATTGGTCAAATACTGTTACAATTACAAATTGAAGATGTTATCAAATAAATGTCTCCAGATAATAAAATCTAATAAGTAAGAGTTTATTTTGGTACTAAAATGCACACAAGCTAAATAAGGAATCTGTAACAGCTAGCGTAGCTTACATAACAGCTAACAAACTTTTGCTAACTTTAAATTTTATTCTTATCTGGATAATTACATAAATTTACATCTCAAAATGACAACAATGCTCCTATATATTGAATAGTTTTCTTACTGAAGTCAGAGGATGAAGAAAGTTTGTATTCAGATCTTTGTATGTTTGTACATTGTGGTAAAATGCATGTACAAGTGTAAAATTGGATCCTCATAATTTGTTTGAATGTAGATTAACTAGCTAAAGGGTTTTCAAATGACTCCATAAAACTTTGTGCAAAAATATACTGTCAAAAAATGCCCAAAAACTTTATTTTGATTTACACAAAAAAAATATATTTACTGTACAATTAACCTGCCACTGATTTTTGACCATGATGCTCTGCAGATCCTCAGTAACATGCTGATAACAGGTTCTACTGTAAAAATTTGTTCAGGATACAATAACAATCCTGTGAAAACTTCAGAATTTTGTTAAAGTGTTTTGTTAAAGAACCATTAAGATTAAGCATTCGTTTCATGAAATTGCTGTATAAACAAACACCTTACAGAACATTGCAATGCACTAAATTAATAGTTAATTACTAAAGTTTGGAATAAATGTACTGAAAATGCAAGTTACCATTTAGGGTTCGTTTCCAGTGACAGGAAATGTACTACTCCAGTGACGGTTCAGTACCTTCAGACAGATTATGTCTTTATTAGAAATACAGCCTCTTATAAGCATTTGTACTTCTTAAAATTGTACCCACTTAATGCTAAAAGAAGAAAAGCACAATCCTTTCAGATAGATGTGCAGATCTCAAGATTCACAGAAAGAGTTGAACTAAGATGTCAATGTTGCCGTCCTTTCTCTCATACACTTTGACTGTTGACAGTGGAGTGGAGGGGAGCTGATGTCTCAGGGTGCCCTCATGCCTGTGCTACCTTCTGGCTCTCTCTTTTGAGTTAAGCCTTTATAGCTGGTCCTGTCAGAGTATTCGCTTGTGCTGTGATTACTATAGAGGTTACATAAGTACTGCATTCTCTAAACAGATCCAGAATCTATAGATGTGGAGCTGTTAATGGAAAAATAGTGTTTATGTGGTTCCTCATATCCTTTGGAGCCCACTGCATATGCTGTTTATAAAAAAAAGCCTCACCTGAACACATGACATTTTAAGTGGTCAATATTTTTTTTTTATGTCAGGCTGGGTGCAAGGCAGAGAGGTAGCAGATACACGCAAATTATGATAAATTATGTTTACTAAATAAACAGGGGTGATCCAAAGACATAAGCCAGTAAAAAACACCAAGCAAGGCAAAACTACAGATAAAAAGAGTCCCACAGTCAGAATACAGGCGAAGGTTAAAAAAAGGAACAAGGTCAATCCAGAGAGAGAATGCTAAGGCTAATGCTAAACTAAGCTAAAGAACAGACAAAGGCTACATTAAAGAAAAGACTAAGCTTAAGAACAGACTAAAGCTAAGCTAAAGAATAAGGGCTAGATCGAGGTCACAACAGAAACATGAACACAAAAACAAAACATAATAAAAAACACTCAGTATGTACATGGATAGCTATGATACTTTGCACAAAACAAACAGTATATAAAAAAAGAGATGGGGGGGGGACCGGGATCAGCTGGAAAGAAGATTACATGACAAGGGATTCTGGGAGATAGACTTTGGGTAACCGAAGGGGAAGTATAGAAAATGGAAAGAGACAGACATGATGACAAGGGATGATGGGAAATGGAGTTCTGGAAAGACGCGTGAGGAAAAGGGACAGGCTCGAGGAGTGAGGAACGTGACAATAGAGATCTTTCTGTAATAGCTTTTAGATCTAGATCATAATTTCAGTAAACAAAGTTGCTGAGAGGATGTTGTTTTCCACTTCTGAGGTTCTGGATTTGAGGTTTCTCACTGTGAGGGTTTAAATTAAAAGTAATAGCTCTAATTAGCAGCTCTAATTCAACATATAATGTTGCATTTTTCACAACAAACACCATACCAGTGCCTAGAATCTGACAATGATAGTTTAGTTTAGACAAAAACTAAGGAATCAACATAAATCACACATGTAATCTGTAGTATCCACATGCCTGCATCATGTAAGTGAATATGAATGGGTTCAAATGGTTCAAAATAAGTCATGCTGTATCTTAAAAGACATCTGCAAATGTACGTAACCTAATTTTATAGCTACAGTACATGCAGGTAGAGAGATGTTTTGGTCATATATTTATAGAAAAGAGTGACTGTTTAGTTCTAGTGCTAGTTTAGAAATCATTAGCCTTGCAGCTCCTGTTCTAAATTAGAAAAACAAAATTTAAAGCCTAAAGTAAAGTGGAAAATTGGGTAAATTCAATTTGGGCCTTTAATAATCCATTTTTCCTCTCTCACATATTCTTATTTATTTTAATTTGTAATTTATAATAATTGATTGGTTGGTTTGAGTTTACATAAAGGTTGATTGATTGGATTCAGTGATGAAATGAAATGGCAACATTTACAATATTACTTACATTATTTATACCAAACAAACATTTTCTCTATGTTAAAAACTGTAGATATAGTCAAATGCAAAGCTTATGGTAAAGTTGCATATGTTGTGAGTAGTAAGAAATGTAATTACTGACTGTTGACTAATTAGTCTAATTAACTATGTTAATGATCAATAATATGTGACCATGTTTTGCAGTTTTTTGAATGATAATTAATTAAAAGTCATGTTTTTAGGTGGCACATAATCCATTAATATATCACGTCTTTCACTCATTTTTTTCAGAGGACTGAAGTAGAGAATCATCATTCAAAAAAATGAGGCTTGAAAGAACACAAATGGAGTCATACATCACAAGAAAGCTGTTTTTTCAGATCAGAAGAGGCCCAGGCTGGGATGAGTCCTTAGATACTAGTGTAACATCATTGGCACAAGTGGTGTTGCATGTGAGTCGTTTAATGATATTAGTTTTAATGTAAAATATCCACTCTCCCAGACAGCTCCACTGCTAATTTTTTGATTGAAAAATTGTCACATTATTTTATGTTTGCTCTGTTATAGCTTTGCTGAAACCTCAAATATCAATAAATAGCAACTTTAGTACCCATTCAGATATGACCCTCACCCACTCAGCCGCCAGCACTCCTGGGCGTAAAGGTTCAGCTAGAGTGGGAGACAGTTAAAAAGGCTGAAGTAGCCAGTTTTTGGCCTTTGTCCAAATGGGTTAACAATACTCCTGACACTGCAATGAGTACACGTACTGTAATCATTTGGATTAAAATTGCCCTCAGGGCCTGGATGCACTAGAAAGGTGCAAAGTGAGTCACAAATGACAGGAAATACTGCTCATAACATTTAATTCAGTGTGACTCAGTAGTATGTTTAGTAATTCTGGTTTAGATTTATTTTGTCAACAGCATAAGCACCTAATATGCATATTACTGGATTTAATGACAAAAATCACGACAGTCAGCATATTGTCTTTGAAACAGTAAATGCTTGGAAAATGTAGTAAATGTCTTCACTAAGGATATGTGAAATATCTGTACAGCATGACTTGTGCATATATATCTATAGCCTTTCCTGGCCTGCATAAACATTTCATAGCCCTGTGTTTTAACCTTGAGTGGTTACAAATGGAAAATTCATAGCATTTTACATTTCTCCTCATGTAATGCAGGGAGGAGTCCATTAGTCCACAGCAAGAAAGCAGGGCTGCTTTATTGCAAGAGTTTAAAACAGTGTTTTTTGTCACCATTAAGTAATTATGCCTTTCAGAGCGGCGTATCTTTCGCCTCCTGACTGAGAGGAGAGGAGGAGATTCTGAATGGATGCTATAGAAGCACCGGGCCTCAGATGGCTGTTGCCGTAGCAACGTGGGGCGGGCAAGCAGAGAGAGGGAGGTATAAAACCAGCGCCGGTCCCTGACTGAGACTCAGAAACTCAGAAGCCGCCTGCCAACAAAAACCAAGGCAGTGCCAAGACCAAGGCTGACACGCTCACTCTCACACTCGTGAGACTTCACCTGCTCCACTATGCTCAGGCCCAAGGACCTGTGCCAGGGCTCTGGCACCAAGACCTTCCTGGATGCCATGAACAGTGGTAAGGTGCACCTGGCCCGTTTTGTGCTGGACGCCCTGGACGGACGCATCATCAACTCAAAGACGGAGAGCAGCCGCACACCCCTGATGTTTGCTGTGTGCCTCCAGGATCACGGAACCAGGTCCAAGTTCACTCATCTGCTCCTGGAGAAAGGAGCTGATGTCAACAGCCGAGATGAGCACGGCCGCACGGCGCTTAGCCTGGCCTGTGAAATGGGTCATCTGGACGCTGTTAAGATCTTGGTGCAATTTAATGCTGACCCGGAGGTCACAGACAGCTGGGGAAACAGTGCTCTGATGTACGCTGCCTACGGAGGTCACAGCCAGGTCCTAGAGTTTCTGATAAGGGCCTTCAAGAGGCTTGGGTTGAAGCTGGATCACACAAACAATGCAGGCCACTCTGCTTTCCAGATAGCTGACTACTTAGGACATGCCCAGTGTGTTCAGGTTCTCAATGTGGTGGGGAAGAAGGGGGTGAGCACCATCGAGCAGACCGAGGAAAAGGACGGAGAACTTCAAGGTGAAACTCCGCGACCCAATCGCCTCCCGAAGCAAATCATTGAGCGTTTCTCAAAGCAGTTCCACAGTAAAAATGAAGAACCACTGCCTGCACTGTTTCAGAGGCAGTTGTGGATTGGGGACGTTAACAATGAAAAGAGGCGCTTCAGTCAGCAGCACTCTCCTGACAGAACAACCTCAAGCTACAACCAAAGTTTGAGCAGATTCTCAGAGAGGCACTTCAGGGAGGATGACCAACACGCCCTGTTCACATCAAAGCAGATCCAAAACTCGGCACTAAGAGAGGCTGTCACCGCAAGAAAGCTAAACCTCAACTCAGAGCGCTGCCAGAAAGCAGACGACAAGGATGAAATGAGGGAGAACATACCCATGTGGGGGAAGGCAAAGTCATTTAACTTGGACGTCAGGACAGGCAGAAAGCAGTCCTACCAGGGAGACATGCGTGACATGAGCCATTCAGCTAGCAAACTCAAACGAGCCTCTCTTCAAGACGAGAAAGCTCTCGTAGCCAAGTTTCACTGCCACAGCAGCTCATCATCAAAGATGACCTACGTAGAGAAACTGGCAAAGCCATCAACAGAACTTAACGGGGATGATGACAGAGACTCAAAACGAGGGACCGTCTGCAAGAGCGGAAGGCACAAGCTGCTCTTGGGCAGAGAGGAAATAATGCCAGACAGGATTAAAGCACAGCCTCAGGGCTTTGGTGGACTGGGGACCAGGCTGCTGCGACGGTTCACAGCACCTGAGTTCATGAGGCTGGTCAGGGACTGCCCTTCTGGCACAAGCTCGGGCAAGGGTAAGATCTCTCGCTCAGAGACCTTCCCCCTCTCACACAGCCACAAGATGGTCAACAGCCAGCCCAGCGTTGACAGTATCAGTGGTGTGAGGTGTGAGTTTGAGGGCAGTCCTCCTGTGAGTCGCTCTTAATCCACACCTCAGCCTTTTTCACTGTGTGGTAGTTGGGCTGCGATAGTCCAACAAAACCATTCTACAGGGATCACTCACAGAGATGTCATTTGAAGCCACTTATTTCAGACTTTGTTAGGCAAAAGAAATACAAGCAAGGTAAAGCCTGCACCATAGTTGTGAAGTTGCCTAGGTTACCAGTGAACCATGCACGCATGTAATGAAAATGTAACAATTTGTAATTGTGTATTATGTGTGTACATGCATTAGTGTTTGCTTCAGTCTTATCAAATGAGACTGAAAGATTTTTTTGCCAGGTTTATGTAAAATGATCTAAGCCTTAAATGTTTACTTTGGTCTTATTTGTGCATTTCTTTACTGTTTTACAGTTGTATGCCTTCGGCATGCTAAACTGTCCAATTCTTTGTTTGCTTCAGTTTTCAGAAGTCAGACTAAAAGAATAGTCATTGCATTTTTATGCCATAGGTGGTAAAAAGCAAATGTGTCTAAACTTTTTACTATTTCTTATACTAAGTTATAATATTCCTGCAGATATTGTTTATATACAGTTGATTCTCTTTACAAGAGTTATGTACGATCAAAGCTTTAGACATGTTGCTTTACGGCATTGCATACATCACTGTTTTTCTGTATGTGTGGTAAATACTTTGTTAAATAGAGATAAGAGAAATGATGTAAAAAGTCTAAACTTTGATCAAATGAACTGGAACAAAATGCTTTATGCAGTAAGTGTAACTGCATAGATGTGATCCTGTGAAGCATCTTTTTTTTTCTTGCATATTTAACTATGCATACTGCGAATGTCAATCATTTAATAAAAGTTAATAAACACTTTTAGTTTCTGTAGAACTTATTGCTTGTATGTATGTGTTAATAAAAGACAGAAAATATAGAAATATAGAAAGAAAGAAAAAGAGAACAAGATAGAAAGATATGAATAAAGAAATTAAGAAGAAAAAAATAATACAGGATAAAAAAGAAAGAATAAGAGTAAAATAACAAAGTAAAGAATAAATAAAACAATCAATAAACAATGAAGTTATGAAAGAAGGAAAGAAAAAGAATCACGTAAACCACTCCACTGCACTGAACCTGAATATTCAATATGCATCCTTTATTCATTTTACAAAATTAAAAGTATGCTTCATTTCTTTTTCCCCATGAACAACTGACATACAAATACAACCACAATGAGTCGTGTTGAATTGTTGATGGAATTTAAAGATGATGTACAGAACTGTACTCAGCTGGTGACAAACCATTCAGCATGAACCAAACCATACAAAACCAGTGTGCTTTACCTACACAAACATAATCAGAATCACACACGCACACACGCACACACACACACACACACACACACACACACACACACACACACACACACACACACACACACACACACAACTTGTTAAGAAAGTAAGTCAGTCACAGTACAACAGGTTGGATGTGGAAATGCCAACATGTATGTTACATTCCAAGTGTAAACATACCACACGCACGCGCACACACACACACACACACGCACACACACACACACACACACACTGTAAACAAACACACAAGTCAGGTGACTTCTACATGTTTCTTTTTTCACTCATAATTCAATAATAATGGTCAGAATGCAAACATAGTAACAACTCCTAAAGTGATTGTATGTACATTATTCCTTCCTCAGTAGCCCATTTCAAATGCACATTTTTGAAGATGAAATGCAATATTTACAACTTCCACACTTTACAAACAATTCACAACACCTTTTGGAAAAGCAGGTGGGTCAGTCTATTGAAAAAAGCAAAGAAGAAAAAAAACTCAAAACAAACAACAAAACAATAAATAGCTAAATTATTATTAGATATTGACTTGGTTTCAATGGCTCATTTTAAAAACAGTTGCCACCACAGTAGCAAAACAACAGCTGACGTCTATGTTCTAAATCTCAAGTCATTTTGCAAAACTTAAAATCAGCCTACATGTGCCACTGTATAGCCATGCAAGTTGATCCTGGACAAGGTGCAGTAGTCTCTCTCTGTGCTAAGAACACTGGTAAAAGATCAGCCTAATCTGGCCACCCAGCT
>BRDA01086169.1:0-10708 GCA_036984385.1 Crenuchus spilurus
CCTCAATAAACACTATTAATCACTAGAATAGGAGATATTAGTCTTTTAAAATAGTATTATAAGGAGTGTAAGTGAAGGAGATTTGTGGAATGAGAAGAGTCTGCAACACTGAGCTAAGCTTCTCAGTCCACATGTTGAAGATACAGCTGCTGTATTACAGTTACTTTACCTGTGTGGATTCTTCACTTTATATCTGACATCAACAAAGTCACACAACATCATATTAGCCTGTGTGGCGGACAGTTAAATACTAAACACTGTTCTGGTACATAAATGAGTTTCCAAATATATACAGGCCTGTGCAGAAGTCTTAATGTGCCTAAGCTGATTATTTATGACTAAAAATGTTTGTAAAATGTCATATTTTATTAAAATAAATGCAAATAAATGCAGATTCAGTAACTGAGCTAATCTGAAGAGCAAAATCTGGTTCCAGATCTTCTCCTAGATGCTCCTCAGTCATTTATTAAATTCAGTTAGACAGCACAAATGAACACTCTGAGTTACGTAGTTCAGCTGTAAGAAAACTCTGGTGAAATTGGCACACTGGCCAGTACTGGACCAGTGGGCAGCCCTAGCCACAGTGCCCGGGTAGCAGATGGTGTTAGATGCCTTGCACTTCATGTCCTTTTGCCTTCTGGTCTCAAGGCCAGTTCTGTAACCAGAAACTGCAGTCACAGCCTCTACTCTTCTCAGAGGTCTTTACATCTGTGCTGGAACATTACAGTGAGAATTTGGTTGTATTCGCTCATGAGAGGATTAGTGAGGTGAGGTTAGAGGATTAGTTCTGGACATTCCAACTCCTCACAAAGGTTGGATGGAGCTGCTCCTCAGACCAAAGCTGACAGGCTTTATACTCATGTAGATGATGCTTGGCATTGGGCATGGCAAGCTCAGACTCAAGTGAGGCTCCAGAGAGTCCCATTCTATTAGAGTAAAGCTGTTTGACTGCGAGTGAACACCTGCGTTTGTAATGGTTTTAAAAGTACTTTGGGTCAATTTTCACTACAAGCCCACAAAACCAAACCGGGCCTCAAGATGTTTTCTTGGAAAAGCCAACTTACTGTTCTTACTATTCATAGTTATTCTTCACTCAAAACGTAAAATCTTTCTCATCTCACAGTGTCTGGTGTAGAAGCATGAAACTGCTGAATCATAGGTCCTGTACATAGTTAAGTTGCTTGTGCTTTTTGGACTGATCTGACATACGTTTACTGGAAAAATCAATCAAGCACGTTTTGGCCTCATAGGAATCCTGTTAAATATGACCCAAAACTCTGGACACAAAATTACCAAATACATAGCAACAGCCTAGCAGCAGTTTATTATCCAACACCTATACCATAATACCTTAGCAACTGCCTAGTAACACCTTAGTAACCATCTACCAACGTTATAGCAAAAACCTGGAATACCTTAGCATTCAACTTGGATACAATAGCAACCATGCAGCAACATCTTAGCAACCATCTAAGATACCATGGCAACCACCTAGCAACACCTTAGCAACCTCAAGGGATACCATAGCAACCACTTTGGATTCCAACAGCACACACTTTTACAAGTCAACATATTGTAGTTGTTTAAAACATTAATTTACATCCTATAATATCCCTCAGCTGTAGAACAGAAGAAAACTCATCAATACAATGTTTTAGCACAAACGTCAGCACTCGGAGCATAAGTGCTCTGTTGAGGGGACACGGACTCTGCTCTTCAATATAAGAAAACATCAAATGTCAGAGTCTTGGTGAGAACTGCGTAAGTGGGTCTTCAGAAGAAGTTTCTACTTAAGAAAGGCTGTTTAATGTCAGAACAAGTTCACTTGAGTTGAAGGATGGATGGAGACAATCATGATGGAAGACAGGATGTTCTGGAAAAACACGACCTATATGGTCATCAGCGGTTGGAATGGACTTGATAACAACAATAAAACAGATGAAAAGAATAAGAATATGCTGCCAAAGGGCATCATGATGCAAGGGCATGACAAAAAGGGTATCTGTCATGAGTGGCACCGTAGAGGTGAGGTCTCTCTGTTGATGTCAGAGTTTAGGGTAACCATGGCTTGGTGGTTAACACCAGGTCTTGTGACTGGAAGGCTGTTGGTTCAATGGCAGGATGGGCACCATGGATAGTGCTGCACAAGGCTTGAGGCACTCACTGGTCCCTTGTGTGTCACTGCACAGCTGAGTTAAAAGCAGAGATGTACACTTTGACCTCATGTAAACAGTTCACTTTTGGAAAACCATTTTCTCACAGTCGACCACAACTTATGACATGCTCCATAAGCTACCACCAAGCATAGGAGCTTACACTGCTTCTGCATCAGACTGTGTCAGTTCCACATCAACTGCTGCCACGTCCATAAGACCGACAGCTTGGAGAGAAGTCTCAGCTTCTCCACACCACAGCTGGAGAGCTGCTGATGTGCCTCCGTAGGGCTGCAAGTTCTAATCTCCTTCTTGCTTCCTCCGCCGTCTTGCCCTCGAGCGAGGGATTTAAGCAGGAGGAGCTGCAGGGTTGGTGCCCATTCCTATCTGCAAGGTTTCCAGCCGAACGTCAGGCCCGAGAAGAGCGCTGGAGCTGGCCGTGATTAAGTGAAGGTGAAAAGAGTGTAATGCATTTGTAATTCAAGCAGCTACTTGCTGAGTGGATGTGGTTGATTTTTATCAGATGCTGAAAGAGAGGAAGTGGTGGTGGTGGATGTGGGTGGAGGCGGGCAGCATGGCGGGGGGGTTTTCATGAAGCCTAGAGCATTTGCATTCCTATAGACGTCCTCGTCTTCATTTCAGCATTTCAGAAATCACAGCCTGCTAACGGAGATCGCAGCGCCTCTGGAGCTCAAGGGAGAAAAAAAATACAAGCCTCATTTGCAAATGCCTGAGAGGGAATTGTGTACTTAGAGTTTTCTCTCACTCTTTCCTCTCTCTCTCTCTCTCACTCTGCGCCATCTCTCTTTTCATAATAAAAAACCCCGAGACCATTAGCATATTCTCTTTCTCAAGTTCATAAAGAGCCACATATGGACCGCCGCTCCAAATACCGCTACTTTAATGAACAATGCCTCGCATCTTTGATATCAGTCACTGAGTGTGCCAGTGACATATTGCATTGAGCTGCCACCCCCACAAACTTCCACCACCCTACCCCCACACGCTTAGCAAAAAAAGTTGCGCGTGGCAAGAAATGAGAGGGTTATGCTTGTTTATTCGGCCTTTCCTCCCTCTGTTTCCCCTCTGCGCCTCGGCTGCCCTCGCTTTGGCAGATACAGCATCCGCAAAGTCTTTTTAACTGCAAGCCCAGATCACATTTGGATGTGGCATGATCGCGGGTTGTGACTTCTGTCGCCTTCTCTGTAGTCCCTGCTCTTTTTTATCCAGAGTGTAGGTGGACTTTCGTTCAGAATGGATAAAAACATGCTAATATGTTGCTCATTTTCCAGTCCTTTCTTTACATGAAGGCTTCTTATCCGTTTGCCCATCTGGCCATCACTGGTAGACCTTTTGCAACAGCTGGCGCATGTCTTGTTGGGAATATTGCAATAACAAAATAAAGTCACATGAGCATGACCATCCAGATATGAAACACCACAGGTCCAAATGTAGCCCAAATAAGGCCCAAAATCAGTTTTGGCAGTGATGGGTAAAAGATGGCAAAACTACAGCAGTCATTTGAACTCCGGGTCACAAATACAACCTACAATGTGAAATATCTGTCTTTGGGCCAAAACTGGCTCAACTATTTGCAGCCAACTGTTTTATCTTTGAGGTTTAGTTTAATTCAGGCTAAACTGAGACCAAGCTCTGACACCCAGATTCAGGCAAAGTCATCAAGATCATTCAACAGCAGTATTTGGGCCGATGAATGTAGTATTTCAGGGACAGAATCAAATGATACATCCACCCATCCATCCATCCATCCATCCCTCCATCCCTCCATCATCCATCCCTCCATTCCTCCATCCATCCATCCAACCAACCAACCAACCAGGGTGGAACTGGTGCAAACCAATGCAGAATACAGGGGTGCATGAGTTGTCTCCACCATGCACTGCAGAGGTGGACCATACTGTTCAAGTCCCAAGTTCATCAAGATTCACAGATCCAAAAACTGGCCAAATGCTGGCTCTTTGGTACAAAAGCGCAGTCCATACTCTATCTTAAACCTCATCTATTTATCTAAACGTGCAATGTATCTTTTTAGAGGGGGCAGCCGTGGCCTAGTGGTTAAGGATCTGGTCTGGTGACCTGAAGGTCGCCGGTTCAATCCCAGGGCAGGTCACGACTGAAGTGCCCTTGAGCAAGGCACCTAACCCCCAATTGTAAGTCGCTTTGGATAAAATCGTCTGCTAAATGCCTCAAATGTAAATGTAGAGTGTCACTATTTTTTCCCTAAATGGCAAAAGGCATTTCAGCCATTGATTCAGAAAACGCTCCATACACAAAGGTTCTACAGAAGCTGAAGTTTTTTCCTAGAACCATACACAGCAACAATACCACTCGGAGATAAAGTGAATGGCATTGATTATCTCGTAACAATGCTGCATGTGAAGGTCTGGGATATATTAGACAGTAAGAGAACAGTCAGTGTGGTGGATGCTGGAGAAAAATATTCAGCCGTTCTGAGCATCTCAGAAGCAGTAAGACTTGTGTGATGCTTGACATGAGCAGTGATTAAGTCCTACCAACTGTGGCCTCCAGATTCTCCAGATCACAGTTTTTTTGGAAGTGCTGGGACAGCAATTCTGATATGTGGTGACTCCACCTCACAAATGACGGGACCTGCCAGAGAGCACAGGTTACAGTCTTTTAGAGTCCATAGGCTGGAGCTGCTTGGAAAGTAAGATGACCAAATAGCATAAGAGAAAGTGACCAATACACTTAAACACTAGTGAATACACACTAAGGGGCAGTGAGCAGCCCAACTCACAGTGATCGGGGAGCAGTTGGGCACTGGGTTCAATGGCACTTCAGTCATGTCCTGTCACTTCAGGGGATTAAACCAATGACCTTCCCGAGACCAAGGCTGGTTCTTTAACCACAGAAACAGCTTCATGTCTTCTGAGAAGGCTTTACATCTATGTTGAAACATTGCAATGAGAATTTGATTGTATTGAGCCATGAGAACAGTAATGAGGTCAGGTCCTGATGGTGAAAGATTTGTTCTGGACACTCCAAGTCATTCCAAAGGTTGGTTGGAGCTCCAGCACTTCATCTACTCCTTAACCCAATACTGAGCACACTTGCCCAAATGGGGCAACGCTATTCATGGAGCCCATTGAGCAGTTGGGGGTTAGGTGCCTTACTCAAGGGCACTTCAATCTTCTTCTGTCAGTTCAGAGGATCAAACTAGCGACCTTCTGTCACAAGCCTGGTTTCTTAACCACAGTAACAGTTTACATCTCTGTTGCTTCACAAGTATAACATTATTCATTATCACGTTGTTCCTAACAGACTGATATATGCTGAAGATTGTGTGAGGTGTGTTTTTAGGAGTGTAGAGAGAAAGCAGATTTAGACCCGTTTGCCTCCTGCAGTATATGAGCTTCCGTGTGATTGACCTGTCAACAGAATGTGACTTAAAGTAAGATAAGTGAGCTCTAAATAAGAATCTCTTTCAGATTTTCTGGGTATGACAAACATGAGACTCAGTGGAGATATTTACACTCCACGAAGCGCTGAAGCCTGTGATGTCTCGCAGTCCAGGCCTCGCACAGACGCTCGTGTCACATCATGTTTTGAAGCGAGTCAATTAAAATGTAAATTCAAGAAGCCCCCGCTGATTTGTATGTACTTCATGGCTTTGTGCACCTCACGAGTTGTTCAATCTAGTCAGTCGAGCTTTTGCAGACTCGCGTTCTTACCTATCAAACATCTTAGTCAGCAGGAAGTTACATGTTTGTCTCTGGCCCAGTCAGCCGGCTCCTCACTTTCACTCATTAAAAGCACCGATGCTGATGTAGATGTTTAAGTCTGTGGTCTGTATTATTATTATTATTATTATTATTATTATTATTATTATTATTATTATTATTAGCTTTCCAAAGCTAATGCTTCAATAATGTAAAGTATTTAACTTAGACTCCTCATTTCTTTCATTTTTTGTCTTCTTCCTTCTTCTATTATTTTCTTCTTCTTCAACTTTTTCTTTCTTTTTTCAACCTTTCTTCTTTTTCTTACTATTATTATTTTCTCTTTTTTCTCTTGTACTTTCTCTTTTTTTCCAGTTTATCTTAAGTTTTTCCTTCTTTTATTCTTCTCACTTTTTCTTTCTCTTAATATCTTCTTCCTTTCCTTCTTCCTCTTCTTCTTCACCATCATCATCATCATCATCATCATCATTTTCTTCTTCTTCTTTTTTTATTATTCTTTTTGTTCTTCTTTGTTTTAATCTTTTCTTCTTTTCTCCTTATTCATCACCACCACCATCATCATCATCGTCATCTTCTTCGACCTCCTCTTTAGTACAGGATACGACTGAGGCAGTATGATGATGATGGCTGGTATATTTGATGAAGATGGAGAATAAGAGTCAGTAAGAATCAGACGAGCTCCTCCTGAGGCTTCACATTGACTCACTGCAGATTATTGGGCACATTGTGTGAGCACGTTCAGGCACACTCTGCACTTTAGTACCACACGTGCTGGCACTTATTCCCTTTTTTGGAAAAGTAAGCAGCCTGTAATCCTGCCCTGTTGTCTTATCTGTCACCTTTTTCCAGAAGACCACCGGAGACTTCTTCTCCTCCGGCGTCACTGCATCGTCCAGGTCGGTCCGGGTGGAGACAGACAGAATGGAGATGAGGCCATGGGGGGATCCTGATGCTCCTCAAGTCTAGTGATTACTCCACTAAGTTATGCTAATGTATTCATCTCCAAAAGTGCAGTGATTATTTAGAGTTCCTCAGCTACTGTTTTAGATTTCTCTCGCTGGCCTTTTTATGCAAAGCCAGGATTTTTTTTTCTCTTCACACTCTTCGTTTTCACTTTACCCCCCTGTTTCTATGCCAAGACGGGCACAGTTGCTGGAGATAAGGAGGATGGGAATGGTGGGGGATAGAGAGATACAGAAGACGGCTGAATACTTTGCCCTCTATGTTAATGCGCCCTTGATGTATGAGTGAATGCAAATCAAAATATGTCTTTCCTTTCATGAAAAAGTTACAGAAAGAAGCCGAAAAATGTCGCAATTTTGCTAAATTGCAGAAGAGGGAGAAATCACATGAAGTGTGCATAATTTCCCTTGTTCTTTCCTCCCTCTGTTGCTGTTCTGATTGCCTTTGTGTTATCAAAAGGAAGGAACCTACACCTCTTTTTCTTTCCTTCAGAGGAGATTCTAATGCATTTGTCTTTCTTACTTCAGTAGGAAGTCTACAGAGTTTCTCATTTCAATTGTCTAATAGATGTTAATGGGAATGTTTCTTCACTCAGTCCAGGTTCAGATGTTCAGGACTTGTGACCAGCAGAGCCTGAAATTTGAGCACCAAACTGGACTGTTTAGAACTTACTGTTATAGCTCCATCTACACAAACAGCTCAACCCGCTCCGTTTGATGGTCCATTTGGACTGGGTATCTAGAACACAAGCAATCTGTGAAACATCAGGAGAACCACAGAGAACAGTACAGAGCTGAAGTTACATTCTTATTCAAATTCTTATTATTCCTGTACTTCATCATCATCATCATCACCATCTTATTTTTTTCTTCCTCTATTCCAGTGAACCTTTAGTACTAAACCAGCTCCTGCACCTGAGTGAAGCTCTGTTTACACCACGGACATGAGGAACTGCAGCTTTGGGCTCAGGTGATCTCAGTCATGTAGATCAGATGATCCGTACACACAGAGCTGAGACTGTTCTCAGGTTTGATGTTACATGTAAGATTCTTTAAAGGAGCATTTAAGGAGATATGCAGGACGTCCTTAGAGCCTGTAGATGTGTACATAGTCTGTATGAAGGACTGAGATTAGAGTTACATTATGACCTCTACTGTGAAACTCAGGCATCCTGTGACAGACCGAGTGTCTAATGCACATTCTGCACTTTAACATCACATGTTATATGAAGGACCGAGATTAGAGTTACAACAGGACTAATTCTTGGTACTGGTAATCCCAGTCTCTGCATGCATTTGGAAGCAGAAGCTAAGTCTCCATATGTTCATCTCTTAAGCTCCAGGATTATAATTCATTTGAAAGATTATTCATCTTAAAACACATTATTCACTCACTATTATGAATTATTCACTACACACTGTGTGCTGTACAGCATTGTGGGCTGTAATTTAAAATATATTAAACAATATATTTTGGAAATGAATGTAAGTCCTTTGGGTGTTTTGAAAGTTTGTAAACCCTTTAGACTTTTAAATATTTGTGCATACATTTCATCACTTTGTCCTAAAAGTAGACGAAGAGCCAAATCAAACAAAATATTAGACTTGTTCATTTATTTATTGGAACCCTGTTTTATTTAAAGAACAGGGTTCTATCAAAGTCTGCACATGTTTGTGGAAGTGTATCATGAACAAAGGAGATTTGTGAGGAGCTCAGAAAAAGAGATGTTGATGCTCATCAGACTGGAAAAGGTCACAAAACCATCTCTAAAGAGTTTGGACTCCACCAATCCACAGTCAGACAGATTGTGTACAAATGGAGGAAATTCAGGACCACTGTTACCTCCTCAGGAGTGTCGACCAACAAAGATCACTCCAAGAGCAAGGCGTGTAATAGACAGCGAGGTCACAAAGGACCCCAGAGTAACTTCTAAACAACTGAAGGCCTCTCTCACATTGGCTAATGTTAATGTTCATGAGTCCACCATCAGGAGAACACTGAACCACAATGGTGTGCATGACAGGGTTACAAGGAGAAAGTCACTGCTCTCCAAAAAGAACATTAATGCTCATCTGCTTATTATTAGACATCATATGGACCAGTCAGAAGAACTACTGAACTATGTTTTGTGTACAGATGAGACCAAAAGAGATGTTTTTGGTTTAAATGAGAAGTGTTATATGTGGAGAAAAGAAAACTGCATTCCAGCATAACAACCTGATCTGTGAAACACGGTGGTGGTAGTATCAGGGTTTGGGACTGTTTTACTACATCTTGGCCAGCACAGCTTGTCATCACTGATTGAATACAGCATGGACACAGCATGTTAATGTGTAAAATACATCTCATGGTGTATAGGTGATGTTCTGCTGATAAAGATACCAATTACAGTCATGACAAACATTTTAATGTGGTATATAAAGAAAGTATTTAAAAACAAACAGAAGTCTGGGACTGAACGGCTGCTATTTCAATCCCCTGGACCATCAGGAATTAAGTGTGAATAAACAGTGCATTCACAGCTGAATTGTCTTAATGAAGGCACCTAATCTTCAACTGCTCCCCAGGTGCCATGGCTGATGCCTCTGACTGTCTATGGGCACTGCCTCCTAGTGTGTATGTGTGTGTGTTCAAAATCACAGATGGATGAAATGCAGTGAAGAATTCCCCTCATGGGGGATAATTAAAGTACTGCTTTTTCATCTTCTTCAAGACTCCCAAGGGTTCGTATGTGCTTTCAACAGTCTAAACATGGTCCAACAGTCTTTCTATAAGAAATGTCCCACTAAAACACAACAAACAGGGTCCAACTGTACAGCTAAAACTCAGAACCCAGCAGGAGTACTGAAGCTCTGGAGAGCAGTCTAACCACAGTGGTGAGAGATCTGAAGGAGAGAGATACTAAACCCCAGAGTCGGTGGCTGGGGGGGGGGGGGTTCGGAGCCCCTGTGGATGTATGTGTGACTTTGGTTTGGCTAAGAGGTGGATTTCAGGCCGGGAGCAGGCAGAATATGACTAATCCCAACACGCTGTAATCAGAAGAGACTGCTTCTGACAGACCAGCACACACATAGTAATGTTTTATACATCAGTTTGTATGTCAGTATGTGTTAGATACACACACACACACACACACACACACACACACACACTTGTATATGTAATAATAATATAGAACATATGTATTATATACAGTATGTCTGTATAAGTTATAATAATAAATCAGATAAATGAAATATACTTTATGCATAAACCTACTGCGAAGGATGGATGGATAGAAGGGTGGTGATGTAGAGAATAAAGGCTGGGAGAATGACAAATACAGACAGTAGAGTGAAAACAGGAATTAAATAAAAGTGTAGGGATGAGAAAGTACCAGAGAAGAGGATGTTGGAAGACAAGCAAAATATGGATGAACTACAGCATTCGGCACAAAGACAAACGGATGTAAAGACAAAGGTAAACACAGACAGGAGAGAAGAGCACAGAGAGGAGGTTAAGACAAATGGAAAATGAAGAGAAGAAGAGAGAGAGTGAAAGAGAGACAGAGAAAGGGAATTAAATGGATTTTGCAGGACTTTGGGGATTTGTACAGAATTCGAAAAAAGAAATGCCAGAGGAGCCCAAATATACTGCAATGACAGCAGCAGCACTTATTACACACACTCAGTACCTTCATCACAGTCACACACACTCAGTACCTTCATCACAGTCACACACGCTCAGTACCTTCATCACAGTCACACACGCTCAGTACCTTCATCACAGTCACATACACTCAGTACCTTCATCACAGTCACACACACTCAGTACCTTCATCACAGTCACACACACTCAGTACCTTCATCACAGTCACACACACTCACGCAC
>BRDA01086178.1:0-23389 GCA_036984385.1 Crenuchus spilurus
AGAGTGTTTTAGCCAATTATAAAGGCAAAACGACTGACAAGACAGTCATTACTGTGCATTTTTTCTGTGAAATAAATTTGAATGGTTTAAAATTTAGGTCACGATTTGATGATTAAGGACAAATGTACCCACATTTACAAATATGAAGGTGCACCATTTGAGTTTGAACCACTGCAGTATTCCTGGGTTAACTAGTCAACACAAGCTCTCTCATATTCATCATTGACGCAGAAGTCCCAACCAGCATGATACCACCGTTAATGCCAACTCGCTGGATATTCCCGTCACCACTTTGGGTTTCCCATCCTTATTATTTTCGCCATTTCTAACAAAAGTCACTGTACTGCTGATGTTAATTTGGCTGTTTTGCTACAAGGAATAACGTTAGCTAACGTAGTGTTAACGTCATAGACACAGGTTGAGGTAGCCTAGCCAGGGGCTCACCTCTCTCATTTCTCTTTGCTGCTTTATCCCTGCTGAGCAAACACTTTCTGATATCCATCTACAGGAGTAATAATGTTTAACTCAATCAAGATAAAAATAATATATGATATTATATAAGTATTCAGCAAGTTGTGTGCTAACCTTACGTTACCTTTAGTCAAGTAGCTCTCTCCGTCTCTCTCTCTCTCTCTCTCTCCACGTGAATAAATTAGCATATTAAGTAGCCATGTGGGTATTGTGTCGAGTGAATAGAATTGTAATAAATTACTATATTAAGTAGCTATGTGCGCATTTTGAAGTGTATTCTACGTAGACCTAAAACTCTGAAGTGTTTTTTTTACTGGAGTCGAGTCCTGATGTCTCTTTATGCTCTCTTATAACAAACCTCTTTATATATTCTCCTTTCACCTCTATGAGTTTCATCTCTCTTCCTTTTGTTCTTTTCTTTTCTGTGCTCCAAATTTGTGCCTACTAGCCATTTTTATCTGTCACGAATCTAGATCACATCGGAACAGAAATATAAAATTCCCGCCACTGTGCGCCCGCCATAATTCAGGATCAAACCAATTTTCTGGAGGGGTACGCAGTTAAAGAAAAAAAATTAAGATAAGCAAAAAATAAATATTTTTTAGTTATTGAGCTGATTTAAAGGCCTAAATTTTATATTAATCAAACAATTCAAGATTACAAAAAAATATATATTAAAAATAATATAATTATAATACAAAATAAATTTTCTCTGAGCCTGAGGCCCGGACCCGGTTGTCCCCCCCCTGTCGACGGCCTTGTGTACTTGTACTTAAAAGGTTTGCGCAATCTGTCCAAAGAACATTTTTCCAGAAAGATTGTGAAGGATCCAGGTGGTTTTAGGCAATATTGAGATGGATTGCAATGTTTTTTGGACAGGAGTGGTGCTGTTTGTGGTGTCCATCCATAAATTAAAAAAATTTTCAGTGTTTTTTTCTAATAGTGAACATATGAAGTGTTTTGCAGTGTTGTGATGTTACTTTTGATTTCTTTGTCATCTCGTTCAAGACTGCCCATTGTGTTTTTGACTTGATCTTAATAGGACATTCACTTGTAGGCAAAGTAGCATCGATCAGTATTTTCTTCATTTGTATTGTGTAATCTTGGATTATTGTAAATCTAGGCCATTATCAATGCTTTTGCAATCTTTTTCCAGCTTCACGTGTCTCTAAAACAGGTCTGTTGAAAGTAGTCTGCATTTAAGCATGGTTCACACTACCCATTTTTCTTGAGAAGAACAGATTTATCAGTAATTAGGTTTTGTGCCTTTATTTAATGGGCAAAGCACCTATAAAACCCACACTTTCAATCTAATCTAATTATTTAAAACACTTTTTTGCCAGTTAGCTTTTGGAAAAGTCATTAACACAGAGGTTTACTTACTTTTTCTTGGATGTTTACTCAATAGGATCAATAACAGACATGAACAGTAAAACTCTTTGTGTGTAACTAGTTGAGTTAGATTGTGTTTATCTGTTATTGTGACCAATGGATCAATGCAAAGATCCAAGTAATTATAAATGGTCCATTTTTTTTTTCTTATGACTGTGTTTGTGCCTGCCCACATCCATCCATCCATCCATCTGTCTTCTTAACTGCTTAATCCTGGTCAGAGTGCCCCTACCCCTTCACTGGGACAGGGGATTCCACTATATAAGCCATAGCCTGGAAAGGCTGTCAATCCGTCAAAAATTGGGTTACAATTCCAATTATTTATAGGCAAATGTAGAATTAGTCTTGCCCAAAGACTCTTACTGATATAGTGTAGTGTCAATGGTAAAAATTGATCCAGCGGACTACAACCCAGACACTTAGCAGAACAAGGATGAAGGAGCTGGAGAAGATGTTACCATTTGTCTCTTCAAACAAAGACTACAATTGTTCTAACATGAATAATCAAGAGTCAGAAAATTCGAACGGCATAGATTTTACTGACATCATTTGTACATCATACATTTGTACAATTTCATGTTAGGTATTAATAAGGCTTGAAAGTCATCTCTGATGTGAAAGCTGGACAAAGAAGCAGGACAGGAAGAATATTGATGACATTTGAGACTTTCAGAGAACCGCAAACATATAAATTGATCGTGGACCACATCAAAGCTCAGCTTTCCAGAAACTGAAGATTTCTTATTCTGGACACATTATGAGAAGAACCAGCTCAGTTGAGTTATGCTGGAACTGTTTAAGGTAAAAGGGGATAAGGACCAGATGGATGGATACAATCAGAGGAATCATGAATGAAGAATTAAGAAGCCTAAAGACCCAAGCAGAATACAGGATGTTTTGGAGAAACACCATGGAGTCACAATTGACTTGACTGCATTCTAAATAGTGTTTTCTAAAAATATCCATTTTCATTGTTGACAAAACATAAAAAAAAAAAAAAATACTTTAAAAAACCCAGACAACTGTGAACGAGGCTGATATCTCAGACAGTATTGTCAAAGAAAGATTAAGTGTTAAGGAAAAAAATATACCATAGCAATCACTACCACACAATAGTGCTGAACAACCAGCACTCTACAATTACGATCGATTTTCTTTTTGACATCTTTAGACTAGCTAACAGCAAGCAATCAAAGGTGCTGTACAATCGCTCAAGTGTCGCTGCTGAAGTATCAAAAAGATCTGGATCAATGTGTTTGTGTTTTTTTTTCTTTCTGCTTTAGGCTTCTGCTAATAGATTGTCCTGAGAGTTATGGATGCTTACCACACATCTGTCACTGAGCTTAGGCTCCAACAGGAAACAGAACAGGCTTCCCTGTGCACTGGATGACATGAGGAGACAGACTGGTGTGCTTAACCATGTGAAGAAAACATCACTGTAAGAAAATGGCTTAGCTGAGAACTCTGATTGTGATGTAAGAATTCCTTACCTGAGAATTCAGATTTAAGGTAATAATGGCTTAGCTGAGAACTCCCATTGTGATGTAACAATTCCATACCTGAGAATTCCTATTTGTGATGTAATAATTCCTTATCTGAGAATTCTGATTGTAAGGTAATAGTGGATTAGCTGAGAACTCCCATTGTGATGTAACAATTCCTTACCTGAGAATTCTGATTTGTGATGTAACAATTCATTAACTGAGAATTCTGATTGTAAGGTAATAATGGCTTAGCTGAGAACTCCCATTGTGATGTAACAATTCCTTACCTGAGAATTCCGATTTGTAATTTAACAATTCCTTATCTGAGAATTCTGATTGTCAGGTAATAATGGATTAGCTGAGAATTCTGATTGTGATGTACACACAGATTTTCTGTGTAAATCATAAATAACCATACATAATGCCAGGTGTGGGCTAAAGGGGGATAAACATAGGGTGACCAGACGTCCTCTTTTCCCTGGACATGTCCTCTTTTTGAGACTTAAAAAGAACGTCCGGGGGGGAATTTCACATTCGTCCGGGATTTTGTTGTTTTACATTGCATTTGCATTTTTTTGTACTCGAGAAACGTTTCATTCACAAACTAGACTCGCCTTCCTCCTATTCCATTTGGTTCACTTGAGTGAGATGGAGATCCAACTGAAATCCAAGCCAGTTTCCTTTTAGGCTGCCACAAGCTCATGATTGGCTCTGCCGTTTCTTCCTAACATGTGATTGGCCGTCGCCACTGTCACTCCCTCAAATGGAGTCTGGACTGCAATTTGGCCGGCAGTCTGTTTTAAGTTATTAACGTGTTGAGCATTTGTTCTGCCAGTCATGTCAGCTAGACGTATTTTAATATCAGTGGTTTCATATTAAAATTCATTAATATTTACATTTGAGTGTGTGTCTGTGTGCATATGTCTACCAGTGTGATAAACCATCTATTTACATGCCTCTAAGTGTAACTATTATCAAAATAATTCTGAATTTCTGCTTATTTTTACACAAAAATTAGGTATAATTCTGTGTAAATAATATCTAGTGACCATACAGTCCAAACATAATAAGTGATGGTGATAATGAGCTGAAGTGAAGTTGACTGAAAATGACTGGGTGATAATTTTATGCTACATGCTTTTGACAGTTTATTATTTATGAATAATATGTAATAATGTGTTAATATTTTAATGGTTAATATTAATTTTTATTATTTTATTATTCATAATAACATTTAATAGTTATTATTAGCATATTATTAATAGTAACTAGTAATTATTAACAAAATAAAAATAATAATTTGTCAATATTTATTCATAATTAATAATAATAAAATTTGTGTTCAAGCAACAAAAAAATTTATTTGAACATGTAATACATTATATGCCCCCAACTCCACACCCCCGCTAAGGTGTCCTCTTTTTCATCACCTCAGATCTGGTCACCCTAGATAAACACCCCCCATAAATGAGATGTGGAGCAGTGGCTGAATGCAAAAATCCTCACAGAAATGTAGTACAAAACCCTCCCATGAGAAAGACATACTTTCATAAAGACATAATATGAAAAAACATGTTATTGTGTACGTTATATGTACATTTCATGATGACAGGACCAAAATAAATGGCCCATAATGACGTAGAATGATGCCTTGTTCCACTGACTTCCATTAAAAGCAAATTAAGTTGGTTTTTTTCCCATCCCCTTTAAAATGATCAGCATCTTTATTTGCAACCAAACTCTTCATTCATTATTTCATTTTCAGTCAGAATTATTTTTGCAATGCTTAGGCTTATACTCATGTTCAAGCTACAAAGCAAAGCAGCAGTTAGTAATGTAAGCAGAAAAAGTAATTCTTTCTGTTTAAGCATCCTCAGCAAAATTAGCTTAAGGACTTAAAACATGCTACTTGATAAGCCATTTAGATTTTACTCCCCTTATTGTGGGTGGAGCCACAGTGCCTGATTTATTTGATCTATCTCATGCACTACTGTCAGAACATAGTGACAGTTTTAGTAAAAAGATACTTTCAGGTTTACCTCCTGCAACTAATACTATAACTGCATCCTTCAAACCAACTGAAACAAATCTAAAATTGAACTTTAAATATTTAAAAATATAAAAAAATACACATTTCATAACTATAACTCAGATCCAGGGTCAACATTCTTGTCTTTTGCTTAGAGACCTAAAATCACAAAGCTTGTCAATTCTATAACCACTTACGTCTACTGACCTCTGCTTGCATTGACTGGCCCTGTACTGCACCTTTTTTCAAAAGTCATCTGGGAATGAATATGAACAGAAAATATGATCTTTTGAAAGGTGTTATGATCAATTTGTATTGTGACAGTCAGGAACAGTACAATGTTTAATATGTTCCCACATTTTCCTCACAAGTAACAGAATATCTACAGGAACAACATCCAACATCATTCTTTTTTCTACAGGCAGACCTTACATGGCCAACACACACACACACACACACCTCAGATACACAGGAAGGTGCTAGACATTACAGTAAGGACCAAGACCCTTAGAAAAGCATCACCAGTAACCGGCAGAGTCTGACCTGCACAGGCAAAGCCAATGACTCCACAGCAAACACTCAACACAAAGCTTTTGAATAAGCAAGTCACAGCTGCAAGCAATATCACCTGATGACCAGCAATAACAAATCAGGTAAAAGGAGTTCGCATTGTCTTAATGTAGATGTACATATTGATAATTATTCACAATGTTTTATTTAATTTTTTATTAATTCTGTGACAAGAAGTAAAAAGTAATATTTTGTAATTATTTGTAATCACTTTGTTAGACAATGAAACTGAAACACCTGGTTTTAGACCACAATAATTTATTAGTATGGTGTAGGGCGTACTTTTGCGGCCAATACAGTGTCAATTCATCTTGGGAATGACATATACAGGTCCTGCAGTGGTCAGTGGCCAGGTCACTACGTGATGCTGGTGGAGGAAAACGTTTCCTGACTCGTTCCTCCAAAACTCAATATTTAGACACAAAGACTTGCTGTCTTGGTCACAGATGCGCCAGCAAGACGTGCACCAACAATTTGTCCTCTTTTGAACTCTGGTATGTCACCATAATGTTGTGTGCATTGTAATATACTATATAACTGTGCTCTTACCTGCTAACTGAACCTTCACACTCTGCTCTTACTGGTGCAATGTGACATTAATGAAGATTGGCCACCAGACTGGTCCAGTTTAGCCATGAAACCTCCCACACTAACATGACAGCTGTTTCACTTTCATTGTCTAACCCCTGTATGTCTTAATAAATATGGAATATGTCTGTGTTTGGTTTATTTTAAATTAACTTAAGGGAGGAAATTAATTACTATTAGCCTTAGTAGCCTTAGTTCCTTCTATTCTTCCAGCTGTCATACTTTGAATCAGGATAATTGAATGTAATTATGCAGAAATGCATGTTTCATTTAATATATTATAATGTCACAAATCTATGTTCATTTTAATGCAATTAACTGTACACACTGTAGCTCAATACAAATCTGGATTGCTCATCAACAAACAGACAGGCATTCAAATGAAGCTATTTTCACAGATGGAAGGGTTTGGAAAAGTTACAGATGACCCCGGGGTCAGCATACAGCGGTCCAGTCTCCCGCCTGGGAGAGAGCTGGGGCCGAGTGGAGGTCACAGTCCCAAGAAAAGGGCTGATCTCTGCACTCCTCCATCTCTGCACTTGTCTTTTGTTGCCATTCTGGTTCACTTGGCAGGAAAATTGGCCACGCTCGAGACGGTGTGTGTGCGCGCGTGTGTGTGTGTTGGGATGGGTGGGTTAAGATGAAGATCGGGTTGAAGGAGCAGGTACAGGGGCGCCAAGTCCTTTTAAAAGAGAGCGAGAGGAGGACGAGACAGGGAGTTTATTTTTGGACAAGCGTTTTTTTTTCCCTTTTCAGTCCACTGAAAGGAGAACTGTTCTGCAGCTGTGTGAGGTGGGCTTCAAACACACACACACACACACACATGTTCTTGGGCTTCTCAGGCCCTTATTTGGGCACATAGCAGGGGGTGAGAGCAGAGATCATTGTTTTGGTATGTGGAGAGGCTCAGAAGTACAAGGTGTGTCTGCCTGGCACTCAGCAGATAAACTGTTTGCTTTACACTGTCACTACAGTGGCCTGAACAACAGTTCAACAGGAATGGGTGCACTACAGTAATGAGATTACTTTGTCTTTACCAAAGTAATGCAACACATTACATTTACTGACTTACTCCACTACCTTCATTATGGACTAAAGAACTGTACTGTACTGATGTGCAAATGCACAGATACACACAGCTTGTCTAGTCCCTGTTAATAGAATAGGACTCTCTGGAGGGCACAATGCCTAATGCCAGGTGTATAAAACCCCCCAGTATTGTGGAACTGTGTTCTCTGCTCCATGCAATACTTATGGGATGAGTTGCTGAAGTTGATGATGAGGTGCTGGTGGTGATCATCCGAACATCCTGACCTTGAAAACTGATGAAATGAAAACTGAATTGACACTTTAAGTGAAGAGGATCATTCGCTAAGGCTTTACTCTTACACTACTGGACATGCTCTGACTGGTTGTTTTGATTCAGCCATGATACATTCTCAGAGGCACTAGTTGGAGCCACGTACTACTGTCAGGACATAGTGACAGTTTAATCAAAAATGTGATTTTAGGCAAACACAGACAAAACAGAAACATCAGAAAGCCACATTAGTATTGTAGCTCCAGTGTAAAAGTGAAGAAGCAAACGTCAGACAGATGTTTTGTCTGATCGACTATATTGGGGGGAAGGGGAAAACATTTTTCCTTTGGCTGAACTGTCGCTTTAAGTGAAGCGAATCATTCGCTGAGGCCTTGCTTTTCAAAACAAATGAGCTTTTAGAGTTGCGCGCTATTGGACATGCTCTGTTTACTGTGTTTTGATTGAGATTGGATTCATTATGAAAAGCACGCACAGCTCGCTCGTACACTCACACAAGCAAAAGCCCCTGCGCACATGTTTAATATGCTTTGGGGATACAACTTCCCATGAAAATCCTTTAAAAAAATGTGGAATTTTTTATGGCCTGCTGCTCAGAGACCCATGAGCACAAGTTTTTTGTTTTGTCTTTTCTGTTTTCCATCTGACGGGGGTTGTTTTGATAGAACGTGCCTTGCGCCAGCCGCTGGTTGAGGGTAAAGAGTCCTTTACAGAGGAGTGCAATGAGCTGTTAAATAAAATCACACCGCTCATCCTTCGTGAGCAGGATGGCGCAGCGTGTGCATGACGTCTCGGTGTGCATGGCAAACGCTCGCTCTGCAGAAAACCTGTGCAGACTGATGGACCCTCAGAAACACTCCATTCATCTCACCGCACCATGGGCCACCTGGTACAATCAAAGAGGAGCAACAACTGTACAAGACATGACCGTCAGAAAGTTCTTATAATCAAAGAAATGGACTGTAGTCCATCTGTTTCTCTGTATACTTTGTTCTTACATACATACATACATACATACACATTATACTTATATAGCGCATTTCTAGACACTCAAGGACGCTTTACAATCAGCACACTTCATTTACGCACACCGGTGAGAAGTGGCAGCCAATCAAACGGAAGTGACCGTCCACCTGGAGGACTGCATCGAGTACTACGGGGATCACTCAGGACAGAGTGCCAACCATATCTGGGCATACATACATACATACACACCAGGGTAATTTTTAGGGTATCCAATTTCCATGTTTTTGGACTGTGGGAGGAAACTGGAGTCCCCGGAGGAAACCCAGGCAGATACGGGAAGAACATGGAAACTCTGCTCAGATGTGGACTCGAACCGAAGACCTCAGCGCTGAGAGGCGAACGTGCTAACCACTAAGCCACCGTACCACCCGTCAGGACCCCCACAGACCTGGTATGATTTGGGTGGTGGATCATTCTCATCACTGTGACACTCATGTTGTGGTGGCGTGTTAGTGTTAGAGTGGATTGGATGATGTTTTTAAACACTTCAGTGTCTCTGCTGGAGTGAAAATAGTCACCAACCAGCAAACAGTGTCAGAACTAGAGGACCAACACAAACTGGGCTGAGCTGCTGTGTCTGAATGTACATCTACAAGACCAACAAGGTAGCTGTGTCTTATAGAGGACAATGAGTGGACACAGTGTTTAACATCTCCAGCAGCTCTAACACACTAACACACCACCACCACATCAGTGTCACTGCAGTGCTGAGAATGCATTGTAGATCAGGGTGAGCAAACTATGCAGAGAAACAGATATTACAGTCTGTAAAACTGCAAAGTGCACCTAGTACATGATCAGTGGAGTTTAAAATGGACAAGGAGCGTAGATACAAAATGGTTTTAATGTTATGGCTGATCAGTATATGCTCCCAACACATGAGAGGCATCCACATTTTGCTTCTGTAGTTTATAACAGGGACTGCAAAGCCAACACTGCTAACATAACACAAAGGACTGGATATGAAGGAATATGAGTTACACTGAAAAAGATGTCTGGAGAGCTCAAGACTGCACTAACAGTGTGTATTCTAAGCTGTGAGATGTTCAACAATATTGCACTTTTCTTATCAAATCTGTTAAAAGTGGTAACTTTGATCATTTTCTGTGACAGTATGTAAAGTTCTGCCATAAAAAACTCAGAAGAGGATATTAGCTGAGAGGTTAATAATTAGGGTCTTTGGCATAGTCCCCAGCTGCAGTTCAAGTCTTTAGCACTCAGTCTAGAGCAGATACTGCTGGACAGATGGGCGGCAGAGGTGGAGCTACCCCCAAGACTGTATACATAAACAAGGATGATAGAATATTCGCCAATAAAGTCTACAAAAAGATTGCACATTCTGTAAGGAAATACAGGAGTTAGGTAAAACAAAAGGATGATGACGGTGATGCGTCAACGCCTGTGGAGGCATATTGTTTCCCTTTCAAGTTGAGTAGTAGCTTGTGATTGGCCAACTCGTGATTGAGGTAAACATTAATGAGCGCCAAAGCATTACATTGCAGAACTTACACTTCTGCTTCAATTGATAACGTCTATAATCAAAGTTTTAACACTAAAATAATCTAGAAGAATAAGCAACATCAAGACATGGACTGGATTATCAGGTGCTAGCCTGCTACAAGCAACCAGAGACAGATGGCATTGGAGAGAAGTGACTCGTCTGTGCAGCCTACCATCGTGAAGGGATGACGGCGTATGACATGACATGACAGAAGAATAAGCTTCAATACAAAAGACTTATTCAGCTAATTAGTTAATTAGCAAAGTTTCTTGTTTTGTTGTGGAATGAACTGTTCAATTATAATACATTATTGATGTTGTCTGTATTGGCAGATATCTTGAGATATCCTCATAATAGAAGTCAGATGCTAAAGCAATGTTACAGATGTATGAGCTACAGACCAGGTTACAAACATTTAAGTATTTCTTTAATTAGTGTTGTTCGTGTTGAGTCTCCTACAGAGTTTTATTGCCACTCTAATCAGCTCCACCTGATTCCCTTCATTCAGATTCTCCTTGATGAAATGAATCAGGTGTGTCAAATTAGGAGTTTGCATATAATTAACAGCAGCTTAGTGCATCAACAAAGACTGTGACAGCCTTTCATATTCAGCCTTAAGCAAAGGTTTGTGCATCCCTGGTTAAGTGATGTATTTTATTGATGTTCTCCTTTGATATATGGGTGAAGCATCACTCACAGCAGAACGTCAGGAAAACCTGAAGACCCCTGTAAGTTCCAGCAGAGCCAGACTGATACTCAGATGAAGAGTACAATCTTCATAAACTGGCTCAGTCTCTCCTCACCTCTCTGTCTCATAGCTAATGTGTGCTGAGAGTTCTGGTGCAGAACTGGTTGCAGGGGGATGGTGGTGGTGGAGGTGGCTGTGTCCCAAATGTCAAAGTGTTTTGAGGGTTTTATGCTGTGTTCAAACTGTGGGCAAATCAGATTTATTTCTCAAATCAGATGTGTTAACTAACTCCTCATTAGTCTAGTGGACAGTATCTCCACCTGTCACACTGAAGACCAGGGTTTGATTCCCCGACGGGGAAGCACAAGCCTTTTTTTTGGTGGTGCAGCCATGGCCTAGTGGTAAGGATCTTGTTGCAGAAGGTTGCCGGTTCGATCCCCAGACAGGACATGACTGAAGTGCCCTTGAGCAAGGCACCTAACCCCCTAACTGCTCCCCGGGTGCCGGTGGATAAGGGCTGCCCACCGCTTCGGGCAAAAATTCTCACAGCCTAGTGTGTTCACTAGTGTGTCTGTGTTTCACTGCACGAATGAGTTAAATGCGGAGGTCAAATTCCATTGTTTGAAAATCACATTGGCAAATCTTAAAGAGATGACTGTCAGCACTTTTATTTGTAAGTGATCAGATCTGTGTGTCCGGACGTCACAAACCTATTTGTTTTGGTTGTTGTGGTAACAATGTATGTAACTACAGGCTTTCAGAGTTGCCAGGTTTGCAGGTTTTCTGCAAAATTGGCCTTTTTGAGAAATGCAGTGGTAGGTTACATTTCATAAGTAGTGGAAGTTTGTTTTTTGGACCATTTTAAAAATGTTCCATTACAAAAAACAAAGAAAAAGAATAAATAGAGCTGGAGATGCCTTAGGTAGGCTTTGAAAAAGCAATTATGGCACCCTCCAATGTCTGTGATTAGACTCTTTAGATGTTTTCTTAGTTTTAGCTTGTGTAGGGTGGTGTTCTGATAGACAGTGGGATGGAGAATGTTTTGGGACCTGGCAACCTGGAACTCCATTGTGGTGCCCTTTGTGGTGCTCTTTTTGGATCCGTCATTACGGATTAGACACTTCAAAATTAGATTTGAGCATCCAAACTGAGCCAGATCTGTACAAATGTGACTGTAATTGCATTTCAATCCACCTCCAAATGTGGTTTAGATCGGTTTTGCAGAAATCACATGTGCTTTTGGCTGTCCAGACTATAAAATACCAATATGAATAGGCAAAAAATCTGATTTGAGATAGCAGTCTGAACAGATAGCAGCATAGGAATGCACTATGGAAACTCTAAGTAAGGAAGAATATCTATAAAGTGAAATCAACACAATATTCTGCAAAAGTGTTGTTGATGGACAGTGAAACAAATGACTTCTCTGTGCAATATGAAAAATAATTACCTCCATATATTTGGCCTGCAGCTCATAAGAGAAAAGATAAACACATAACACACACACATATGCAAACAAAACACAATCTAAAGCAATATCTGCAGGCCTGAAGACAAACTACCTAACATTGCCTATTACAGCAACTAGTGCTCCACCACCATAAAGACGTTAGAAGGGTAATAAGTATCCTGCAAGTAAAGTCAAGCGTAATATACCACAGCCAGCCTCTCTCTCTCTCTCTCTCTCTCTCTCTCTCTCTCTCGCTCTCTCTCTCGCTCTCTCTCCCTCAATTAAACCCAAGTTCGTGCCCAGCTCTGAATAAATGAGTCTCAGGCTCCACAGGCTAATTCTGACAGGCGAGTGTTGGTGCTCTATGAGGCCTGTAATACGCTGCTCTGAGAGGGCCTCATCCAGGCTAGTGCAGTGGGCTGAACATAATTAGCTTGAGCGGAGTATGTGTGTGTGTGTGTGTGTGTGTGTGTGCATAGAGTCAAATCTGAGGGTGCTTCAGCTGAAAAGGACAGGGCTCGGAGATGTTCTGCCACATCCTAAAAGAGCGCTACTTTCACAAGGCCCCACAGGTCAAAAGATTAAAAAAGCAAACATACAGAGGATAAAAAATATATAAATAAATCAATAACACAAGCAAGCCACCCAACACGTACATAACAGCCCCTTGTAGAGGTGTAAAAGAGCAGAATTTTGTCGGTATAATAGGCTCGTAGACTGGCGAGGATGCTCCAAGTGACCTTTAAAGGGGCTTTCATGTTTGTTATGAATGGTTTATGCATGTGTCTGTGTGTTTACTTCTGTATACGGTGAACTTATACATTTGAAAATGTCACACAAAGCTGCAGGTGTCAGACTCCAGACTGTTTGTTGCTGTAACAGTCAGCAGGACCATCCAGCATTTTATTTATATGGAGACACCTGTTAGTTAATTTGGAAGTGAAAACTAAAAAGTGACACATATTGTATGTAACACAATCCCTTGATGATCTTGACAAAATGCCTAATCAAAATACTTCATTGGATAAGATCCAAAGCACCCATTTTCACTCTTTGTAAACTGTATTCATTCATCAGTCTGAGTGCCTGTTATTTGTTTGCCCTGTCTTTTTCTTTACCAAGAATATTTCAGCCTGTGAGTATTAAATTCTGACAATAAGTCATCAATTCCTCTCCAAGTAAGTGCCTGATTGTAACTGCTTCAACATTTAAGGTGGAAAAGGCAAACATAGGCTTTCTGTGGAATTCAACACAAAATACTTCAGAAATGACAGCTAAACAAAGCAGAAACTACAGCAAAACACAAATAAATCACAGCCAAACACAGCAGAAATTGAAAGCAGAAACAACAGTAAAACAACTGAAATGACAGCAAAACACAGCAGAAACGACAGCAAAACACAGCAGAAATGACAGCAAAACAGCAGAAATGACAGCAAAACACAACAGAAACTACAGCAAAACAGCAGAAATAAAAAAAAAAGTCTCTCATGTAGTCTGAGAGATAACAGTTTGTGGGTGAGTTTGTGAGGGATGACCGTGTTGAAGGCGGAGCTGTAGTCAATGAAGAGTATCCTGACATAGGAGTCCTTATTTTCCAGGTGGGAGAGGGAGACATGAAGAGCAGCGGCAATGGCGTCTGAGGTGGACCTGTTGGCCCAGTAGGCGTACTGCAGGGGGTTTGTAGTGTTTGGTATACTGCTCTGAATGTGGGGCAGCAGCACTCTCTTGAAGCACTTCATAATGATTGGAGTGGAGTGAGTGCTATTGGCCTATAATCATTCAGGCAGGATGGTGGGTTCTTCTTGGGGAGGGAGACAACTGTAGTGGTCTTATAACAGGTGGGAACGATGCATTGTCTGAGGGAAAGGTTGAAAATGGAGGTGAAAACCTCAGCCAGCTCATAGGCACACAATCTGAGGGCCGAAATGTTGTCAGGCCCAGTAGCTTTGTGGGGTTTGATTCCTCTCAGGGCTTTGTGTACTTGGGCTGTTGAGATGGCTGGTGGGGGAGAGGGGGGTTCAGTGATGTGTGTGTGTTTTGTGGTGATGAAAGTGGGGGTCAAGGACTCAAAACGGGTGTAAAACACATTGAGGTCATCTGGAAGGCTGTCCAAGGAGCTGATGGTGTTGATGGGCCTGGACCTGAAATCTGTGATTTGGTCCAGACATTGCCACATATGCCTGGGGTCAGCAGTAGAGTAGAATTTGTGCACTATGTCCAAAACAAGAAATAAAAACATACAAAAGAGAAGAAATAAGCGAAAGAAGCTACATCCTGGAACGGAGCAAGCAAACACGTCTGCCACGGAGGGCACCATGATGACACATACGTCCCATGATGACACACACATGCCACATACACATACAGAAATAACAGCAAAACACAACAGAAACGACAGCAAAACACAGCAGAAATGACAGCAAAACAGCAGAAATGACAGCAAAACAGCAGAAATGAAAGCAGAAATGACAGCAAAACACAAATAAATGACAGCAAAACAAAACAGAAACTACAGCAAAACAGCAGAAATTGAAAGTAGAAACAACAGTAAAATGCAGCTGAAATGACAGGAAAACTGCAGAAATTGAAAGCAGAAACGACAGCAAAACACTGCTGAAATGACAGCAAAACAGCAGAAATGACAGCAAAACGCAACAGAATTGACAGCAAAACACAGCAGAAATGAAAGCAGAAATGACAGCAAAACAGCAGAAATGACAACAAAACAGCAGAAATGAAAGCAGAAATGACAGCAAAACAACAGCAGAAACGACAGCAAAAAACAACAGAAACGACAGCAACACAGCAGAAACTACAGCAAAACACAGCAGAAACGACAGCAAAACACTGCAGAAATGACAGCAAAACACAGCTGAAATGACAGCAAAACAGCAGAAATGACAGCAAAACGCAACAGAATTGACAGCAAAACACAGCAGAAATGAAAGCAGAAATGACAGCAAAACAGCAGAAATGAAAGCAGAAATGACAGCAAAACAACAGCAGAAACGACAGCAAAAACAACAGAAACGACAGCAGAAACGACAGCAACACAGCAGAAACTACAGCAAAACACAGCAGAAACTACAGCAAAACACAGCAGAAACGACAGCAAAACACAGCAGAAATGACAGCAAAACAGCAGAAACAACAGCAGAAACAACCGCGAAACAGCAGAAATGACAGCAAAACACAGAAGTCACAAAAAACATGAAATACTTCAGAAACTACCATAAAACAGCAGAAATCCACTGAAATACTTTGCCACAGACATTCAGTTAATCCCACAGAAATGTTTTTACAGACCTGACTTATAATAACCAAATTTGAATAATCAGTCAGACACAAAACTGCTATGACACACAGTTCACAGTTCCTGTGCTTAGCTCTCTAAACAAACCAATGGCATAGCTGAGTTTTTAAGCTGTAACTGGAGACTCTCAAATGGAAGGCATTGTTAATTCTGATAAGTAACCTTGTCCAGAAAAAATTTTTGCACCTTATAGTCAGTTAGAGGGTTGACAGGCTCTTCAGACTCCCAAATGCATGTTTAAAATATTAAAAAGAGTTTGTCATACTCAAAACTGAAGGTCAAATTACAGTTTCAAAAACATCTTTCAAATCACTGACAAAATTTTATAAAAATGTCAAATAGTTTGTATCATTTGGCTCAGTAGCATAAAATACAGGATTTGATGGGCACATACAGGGAAGAGCCAAGAAAGGGCCAATATTAATACCACAAAACATGAAAACCATCTGACGGGTGGGTGTCTACACATCCCCATACTCTCAGGTATGTGAACATGCAGTGATTCTTGGATGCCCAAAACTTTGTGGCCAATTGATGGTTTGGACTACTCTCCAAGTAGTCCAAGAGCACCTCTCCAAGTTTTGCTGTTTTACTCCATCCAAGTCAACAAGACAGCACAATTTGTCATTGTAGCTCAGACTCTTAAGCTTGCCCATTGCACAAGTTTTATGCTGGTTGCAGGAGGAATGTGTAAGAACATGTAGAGCCTGGAGCTCTGAGAGTTTGGAGCTGTGTGGCTGTAAACCGTTAAGATGGGCTTGTTCTAGTTATGCTTCAGGCCAATTGCCAAAGTTAAATAATTTCTAATTCTAATAACTTTTAGAAGGTCATACATGCTCTCATCTCTCCCACCTGGATTGCTGTAAGACCATATTGGTGTTAGTATGACATATTTGGCTTAGTGCACACATATGCCCATAGTGCACTTTCCAGTCATAACCATCCAGCCATGGCTGCCAAAAAATTGTCAATTTTTATCAGATCAGAGCCTTCAAAAATAAGTAGAAGTGGTCAATGTTCCCCTCCATTTTTTTATAAAAAGTAAAAGATAAATATGCCAATAAAGAGAATCCAAACGAGCCAAGAGAGTCCCAGGAACTAAGACAAAAGAGTATATCACCCTGGTTCTAGCCTTCCTCCACTGACTTCCTGTTCTGTTTTATTTGTGTTAAAAGTCTTACATCTCAGGGCGCCTGACAGCCCATACCACTGAAATGTCTTTGAGCTCTTTAGATCAGCTGCATTGAATGTTCTAAGATCCCAACTAAAGCTCAAAGGTGACCATGCATTTCAAATCATCACTAACTTTTGTTGCATAAAAGTTGAGATATTTTTTGCTGTGTTGTACCTCCATAGGTACCTAAAAGGGTGGGCAGTATCTGTGCCAAAATCCACTATACACATACCTCATTTGGAGAGCTCTATTGGAAGCCATCCAGGAATTCTCATGAGCCTCCTGCTGATTAGTTGTGTTTCCAAATACTTAAAATGCATTTTGATGAAGTAATCAGTCCGTTTGGAAGTCCTGTTTTGTATACTGATGCAGAAAATTAAACTCAAAGCTGGAGATGGTGGGTTTTAAAGAAAGTTCATCTCTATAAACAGCTTTCTTTTTATTATTCAGCCACAGTGATCTGCTGGCAGAATGAATTACATTTAATAAAGCTCTGGTCTCCTAACATAATGATTCCCATCATCAGACAAGCCAGAGAGCATTATACAGTATGAGGTCATTCATACCTACCTAGGCTTTAATGAATGACCCTGAGGCCAAGAGAGTGACTGATAGTTGGCTATGTGAATAGTCCAGGCCACACATATCACTCAATAAAAATTGGTCAAAAGAGATGGGAGTGCTGTAGACTTTCATAGTTCTACACTGCAGCAGCGTTGACTTTTTTGGTCATTAACACCGCAATTCCCAGGTTTGCAAAAAAACCCTTCTTGTGAGCCATTGGAGAGGTAATGTGATGTAAATGAGAGTCTGTAGGGCTAGTGTGTAGGGTCTAGGGAGCATGTCGTAGGGCGAGTTTTGTTTTGGTATTCTCGGCTCACTCGGCTCGTTTATGTGTGTGTGTGTGTGTGTGTGTTTGTGTGAATATGCACATGCAAGCTTGTAGCATGATTCCTGCTCTATTATTTTATATAAATATTTTTTTTCCTTTGTGGAAAGAGGACTTACTCTCAGTAAAACTGAGGGACAGTGTCTGTGAGACTGAATGTGTGATGACCTGCTGACTTGCATGACAACCACAGCAGAGCAGCAGACAAAGGCTGTTAATGGCTCCAGCATTCCAGGGTGAGAGAGACGACAAAAAATTTCATTTATTTATTCATTATCACACCCGCTTAATCCTTATCAGGGTCATGGTTAGTCCCCTACCCCCTCACTGGGCGCAGGGCAGGGCATTACACTATTCAACTAAGCCCAGGACAGGGCGCCAGTCCATCACTGGGTGAACACACACACACACACACACACATACACGCACACACACTGACATTTTTTTTTTTGTTTAGAGTAGCCAATTCACCTGACCTCCATGTTTTTGGACTGTGGGAGGGAACCGGAGACCCCGGAGGAAACCCACGCAGACACGGGGAGAACAAGGAAACTCCGCTCAGATGTGGACTTGAACCCAAGACCTCAGGGCTGAGAGGCAAACATGCTAACCACTAAGCCACCGTGCCGCCCGTGAATAATTTCATCAGTTTGGGAATTCTAGTGTTAAAACAATGGATTCAAGAGATGTGGCTATTTTCTCTTATGAATGAACCCTTTGGGGTTGATGAATGCACCCATGTGTCAAATCAAATGCTTCTTGATAATGTCAATATCTTTGTGATGATACAATGCAGAAATGCAGTTCAAACATCTCCTGAATGTGTAGAATCTGAATTTTACATTCCAAGTTATCTGGAGATCAGAAGTGATTCACATCTCACATTATGAGGCTATGAAGAGGGGTTGAGATGCATCTCATCTTACGCATATTTTCTGATTCCTGTTTCAAACTGACCAATGGGCACTCTATATATCACTAAGGACTGACCTGTCAATGACAACCTCGGGTTGTTGAGCAGCTCAAGTCTTATTTACAGCAAGAATGGGCACAAATTCCATTTGAAAATCTGCAACAATTAGTATCTTTATTTACCAAATAATTGAAAAGTATATTTTAAAGAAAAGATGATGTAACACAGTGCCTCTTTCCCAACTTTTTGAGTATTGCAGGCTTCAATTTCAAGACTTCATATTTAAGTTTTTTTTTTATTTTAAAGAAAGTTTAATTAATCCTCTCAACTTTCTCCTCAACCAAACACCATCACACATCAGCTACTAACACATCTGTTTTACTAGTTTTAATTAATACAATCAGTCTCATTAGTACAGGGTTGTCAGGTCCCAAAAATTCTCCAGATCAGTGTTTGACAGAAAGCCACCCTACACAAACTGACATTAGCCCAAAATCTAAATAGTCTAATCACAGAATTTGAGGAAGCATTTTAAAAAGTTCATCTTTGAATCTTTGCCAATCACTTTCTTTTTATTTAGTGCAAAAACCTGCACCTTGCCACCTATAAATTAGCCCAATTTGGTGGGAAAAACACCTTGCAACACTCTATAAACATGTTTTTTGTTGTTGGTGATGTAGATGACGTGCATAGATCTATCTATCTATCTATCTATCTATCTATCTATCTATCTATCTATCTATCTATCTATCTATCTATCTATCTATCTATCTATCTATCTAAGTACTCAACCAAAAATATTCTAAGTTGGAGAGTTACAAAGTCAGATCATTATAGTTTACAGATCCAACATCTTGGAACTTTCTTCCTGCTGCACATGTGTGCAAGCTTTGAGCCAATCTATAAATCTGTAAAACTCCTCTGCTGTTCTTTCCTGAGGCCTCAGGTGAACTGTAAAGGTGAGTCTGTTTGTAATGAAACTACAGAAAGATTTCCATCAATATATAACAGCAGTCAGGTTGATAAGAACCAATCTTTTCCAATGAGAGTTCACCGTCTATTTTCCAACGTGATCTGGATGGGTTAGAAAAGCTCTGGTGTCAATCAAGGCTTTGTTTCATTTTCAATAACTTTTTTATTTCTTTTTCCAAAAATTATGGCAACCATAGTTACTTTCTAATTTAACGAATCAGATGAATGTGTGGGGCAGCACTGTTTCAGTATTTTTTAAATGTAACACAATGTCCTGGTGTCCATATGGATGGTGTTTCTCCAGAACATCCTGTCTTCTTTTTGAGTCTTAATAGCTTGTAAATGATTGCTCTGATTGCCAACTTCACATAGTTTCATTTGATGGGTTGATTGAACTGTTTTGTGCTGCTTTTCCTTCTTTTTTTCCTTAAAATTACAGCAGACAGAGCCTTACATGGAATCAGAAACATTAGTCTTAACCAGAAAGCCATTATTTCATTTTTTATTTATTTACTTATTAAGCAATTATATGTACTTTATCTGTTCTTCATCTTAACCTAAAACTGAAAACTGTATTTACTTTTATGTGATTACATAGTGAGAGTTCAGTTCATGGAACTAATATCCAGTGAAGACACTGTTGTCTCCTGTTTCAACATCATCTTCAACATCATCATCTAGATTGTGTCCTGACTCCCAAATTTGTATATATCATCCGGCATTACATTTTTAACCCTATGGAGTTGGCTCTCCCACTGGTAGCATATTAAGAAAATTCAACATTAAACAAAATGAACATACCCCAGATAGCAACTCAGACAGCTGAGCATATTTTATTGCCAAATGACATGATTACATTAATATGATAATGATCATTTCAGACATTCCATTGGTGGGTTCCAGTGGCCTGGAATCTGTGTAATGTTGACAAAGACCTCTCATCTGAGGTGATCCTGAACAAAAGATGACCTTGAGTGTTCATCTCATAAATATTCAATGTACTGTTCATGGCTGAGGAAAACAGAGTGTCACCTCACATTTGTTAAACTTTAGAAATAAAACCACATACAATTACTAAAAACTGTACTGACCAGTGTGTAGGTAACTGTGAGGAAGGATTGGAGCTTAAATATAAAGCAGACTCTTGCAAGTGAATAAATAAAAGGATATTTACTGTAATAATTAGAGTCATACAAATAGCAGAGGTCATACATGGAGAGGAGATCCACATAACAATATCAAAAGGGCTAGGCAAAAATGAGGTCAGATAGCAGCGAAAAGAGGTTAAAACCTGAAAGAGAGCACAGCAAACACTGCCAAAAAGTACAGGACAAAAACAAAGTCAAAAGGGCAAAAAACAGGTAATACACAAAATAACAGATAAAGAAAGGCTTGGTAAGACAATGCAAAACAGAGTGACAATACCTTGCATTAGAGGTCTGTTTGGTGTGAGTTTAAATAGAGTTCTCATAATTAGGAACTGATGTGCTCAGTACTCAGGAGAGAGTGACCTTTGCTCTTTCTTGTAATTGGCTGCGGGCATCTGTGGCTGCTGTGGTGGCTGCTGGGAATTGGAGTCCGCAGCAGACGTTCATGTCCTGACAGTAACATCTCTGTTTATTTAGTTCAGAGCTCAAAAGTCTTGGCTAGAAATGTTTAAAGTGTGATTATTCACAATATATCAGCACATTTGAAAACAGGTTTTTGAAAAGTCGAAGTTTAGAGCAGATTTAAGCAAATATAGATTTATGACACTCTTACTGTTTTGACACTGATGTTGCTGAGTTTGTGCTGAACAAAAGTCTGTAACACCTTGGGAGAAATAATTTAGATGTGTGTAATTTGTAAAACGTCAAGACATGTCTATACTATGCAAACCAATATCAATTGTCCTCTTATAGCCCCTTCCATTTTTCCTCAGCTCATAGTTCACTCTGTTGCAGCAATTTATTTTACCACCTGGTTTTCTGGCAACCACACAATTTTTTATCTCCAGCATGATACCCAGACACACATACACTAGCAGTGGGCAGCTCTATCCATGGTGCCTGGGGAGCAGTTGGGGGTTAGGTGTCTTACTCAAGGACACTTCAGCCATGACCTATAGAAGGTGGGTCACTCAGAAAATCAGTAAAATAGTTTAATCAGGGAGGCCAAACTTTGCATAAGACAACTCACTATGTCTAAATGTTTCTACTGAATGCAGTCAGCTACTTTAAGTTGACATAGATGTAAAAATGTACACACAGATTGTCTAATCCCTGTAGAGAAGTACTGAGAATAGAATAGGTTACCTGGAGAACCTATTGGCAAGATGTCTAATCCCAGGTGTGGGATAGAGGGGTATAAAGCCCCCAGCACTGAACTGTGTTCTCTACTTCATCCAACACTTTTACAATGAGTTGGTGGAGTTGAGGATGAGTTGGTGGTGGTGCTCATCCAACAATCTGACTCTTGTGAATGAATGCATCAAATCCTCACAGCAATCCAACATCTAAAAAATTTTCCATGGACAGTAGAGACAGTTACACCAACAAAAACTGAATAAACTCTTGATTTCAGCAGGAACAATGAATAAGCAAGCATCCCAATAAATTTCTCCAATAGTGTGTATGTAGCCAGGCCTTTGCTTTAAAAAGCTCTAACCCCTGTACCTTTCATTTAGGACATAGGTCAGGCCTGGGGCCTGTTTTGATTGCTTGTGTTAAATTCCCAGTTCAAGGGACTTTCCTCTGGACGCAATCTCTTATTGCAAAGAGACTGTGATCTGACCACCCGGCAGCATAGAGCCCATTAAAAACAAAGTGAGCGCAGGGAGATGGAGAGAAAATATTGACTCATGTTATCCACTGGGGAAGCTCCGAGAGCAGCCCAGACGCTGAGTTTGTTTTCTCTGGATCATGTCGGAGGGCCTGTCTGCAGGGAAGTGGGCAGTTGGTCTGACGTACAAGACATGAAAGCCTGGGCCTTTCTGGGCCTGTAGTGGCCATTAGAGCTTAGTGAACATGATGTGTTACCACAAGCCTGCTCACTAAGCATGGATTGTTGTGTCATGATAAGAGTCTTCACAGGACCAAGGGGTCATACCTGAGCCGGATTCCAGCAATTGAGAGCGTTTATGATGAGAACTGAATTGATTTCCTGAGTTGGAGCCAATAAAACTATAATGGCAGGACAAGATTAAGTAGAATTTGAACCCTACAGACAGTTTGAGTGAACAAAACCTGATATGATAAAAAATGGCTTAATAAACAGCTAAATGCACTGAGCAAACTGTCTCAGGCTACAGTGAGGAAAATAAGTATTTGAACACCCTGCAAAATTGCAAGTTCTCTCATTTAGAAATCATGGAGGGTTCTGAAATGTTCATCTTAGATGCATGTCCACTGTGAGAGACATAATCTAAAAGAAAAAATCTGGAAATCACAATGTATGATTTTTTAATAATGTATTTGTGTGTTACTGCTGCAAATAAGTATTTGAACACCTGCCAATCAACAAACATTCTGGCCATCAAAGACCTGATAGTCCGCCTCTAAAAAGTCCACCTCCACTCCACTTATTATTCTAAATTAGAAGCACCTGTTTGAGGTCTTTAGCTGCATAAA
>BRDA01086179.1:0-11625 GCA_036984385.1 Crenuchus spilurus
GTCTTATAATATGAAACATACATACCTCACTCCACACAGTAGGGTTATACTTCAGGACAAGCTGATGATATACACCATGATGCAATATAACATTAGTCTATAAACAGCCTCAATAAACAATATTAATCACTAGAACAGGAGATATTAGTCCATAAACAGCCTCAATAAACACTATTAATCACTAGAATAAGAGATATTAGTCCATAAACAACCTCAATAAACAGTATTAATCACTAGAATAGGAGATATTAGTCCATAAACAGCCTCAATAAACACTATTAATAACTAGAAAAGGAGATATTAGTCCATAAACAGCCTCAATAAACACTATTAATCACTAGAATAAGAGATATTAGTCCATAAACAACCTCAATAAACAGTATTAATCACTAGAATATGAGATATTAGTCCATAAACAGCCTCAGTAAACAGTATTAATCACTAGAATAGGAGATATTAGTCCATAAACAGCCTCAGTAAACACTATTAATCACTAGAATTAGGAGATATTAGTCTATAAACAACCTCAATAAACACTATTAATCACTAGAATAGGAGATATTAGTCCATAAACAACCTCAATAAACACTATTAATCACTAGAATAGGAGATATTAGTCCATAAACAGCCTCGATAAACACTATTAATCACTACAATTAGGAGATATTTAGTGGACTTCTCTTTAATTTTATTATATAATTTAATTATTTGTGGTAGAAACTCTTAATTCTTCAGTGTCTTTGAATCAGGATTGTGCATATAGGAATGATAACTGCTGTCATGTGCATGGTGCTGCTGTGCTATTTAGGCCAAACTGTGGCCAGCATGGACTGGGGAGGTGTGTGTGTGTGTGTGTGTGTGTGTGTGTGTGTGTGTGTGTGTGTGTGTGTGTGTGTGTGTGTGGAATAAAGACGTTGGCCTCAGATGGCGGAGATGCATGGTTTTTCATGCCCTATGGTTATAACAAATTAACGAATTAATAAGACATTTGGTGTTGCTCGTCCTTCCTCATGACTGCCTGCTCTCTTCAGCTTGATGAGCCGCTGCTGTCCTTTACATGAAGATCAGAGAAACACGATTATGAATAAACAGAGTCGTGTTCAGTGACTCGTCCGTCTTTTCTCTCTGATTTACTTTTCTTTACCTCCTTCAGCTCACCGCAGATCTGCAGACACCAGTTCTGCATTAGAACCTCAGCATTCGTGCTCTGGGTTCAGACAGAATTTTGTTGAATTCAGAGAATTTTTCGGTTATGGACACACTTCAGTTGGGCTGCAGTCAGGCTCAGAATAAAACTGCACAGTTTGTGGTTGGATTCGGATATTTTGGCTTATCAGATTTTGATTGATTTGTGTGAGAGTGAGAATGTTGTCAGGTTACAGTTAAAGTTCAGACTATTCTTTTAGGTTTCTATTAGTTTCTGACCGAATTTTACATTTGGCAAAATTTTGTCAGGTTCTGGGCAATATCGGACAAAATTTTTGGATAACAGTCTGGTTCAAACTAAATTTTTCTGGGCTGCACTCAGGGTTTTTGTTGGGTTGTAGTTGAGTTCAGATTTTGTCGACCTGTAGACAAATTAGATGAGATTCAACTTTTATTACACGTGTACAAGTACAGCTCAACGAAATGTATGTAAATCCATCCATTATCACACTCGCTTAATCCTTATCAGGGTCGCGGTTAGTCCCCTATCCCCTCACTGGGCACAGGGCAGGGCATTAAACTATTCAATTAAGCCCAGGACAGGGCGCCAGTCCATCGCAGGGTCACACACACACGTACAGACAATTTTAGAGTATCCAGTTCAGTACAGTTTTTGGACTGTGGGAGGAAACCGGAGTCCCCGGAGGAAACCCACGCAGACACGGGGAGAACATAGAAACTCCGCTCCGATGGGGACTCGAACCCAAGACCTCAGCGCTGAGAGGCCAACGTGCTGACCACTAAGCCACCGTGCCACCCTGCGTATGTACATGTATTCAGTATATACAGAATGTAATCAGGGTTAAGGACGCATAATCATGTGAATATACAGTAAACCCCCCGTATTTGCGGGGGTTAGGGACCAGAACCTACCGCGAATAGCACAAATCCATGAATACTTGTAACCCCCCCTAAAAGTGCTTATAAGTACCTATTTTGATGGTTAAATCCAACCACATGCCTTAAACTATCATCCTTAACACTTCATAAACACGTGTAAAGACAGAAAATAAAGTTTACTCTCTCTCGCTCTCTCACTCTCGCCGCTTACACTTTGTACTGGAAGCCTGAGGCTGAGCTGGGGCATCTTAGGGGTAAAAGAAAAGCAAAACTAGTCAGGTCTACGGCTCCCGCGAAAGTGACTGTGTGTTGTGCGGACAAGCCAATGAGAGCTGGCCTTGTACGGCCATCCAAACGCCAGCCAATAGCGTTCGAGTATTGGAGCATGGACATACACAACTGTTGTACAGTGCATATGTTCTACAGAACAAACCGTGAATTTGTGGGTTTTCCGCGAATAACACCCAGATATGTTCTAGAGAAAATTCCGCAAATAGGTGAATCCACGAAGGCTGAACCGCGAATAAGTGAGGGTTCACTGTGTATTTACTGAAAATAAGAGATATTGTAAATACAGTATATTCTAGAGGCACTGACATAGACATGATATACATGTTTAGAAAAACTCTACGCGTTATGTACAGGTGGAATAATTTACTGGTCGAGTCACAACGGAAGGGTTAGATATGTGTGTATTAATTGTGTGTACAGAAAATGTAAAAGCTGTGATGTGTAATTTATGTACAATGTATAGATGATACAGAAGAATGTAGCTCAGTCACTTCTGTCTTTGTGTTCAAGCAGAATTATTTCAGGTTAAAGTTGGGTCCAGACAGAACATTTGACTGTCCACAGAGGCTTTCCTGGATATATTCTAGGTTGAATGTTCAAACCAGGTCACATTAAAGCTGTACTCTGTACTGTACTCTGTACTGATGAAAGTGACTGAATAAATAAACTCAATCCTCCTGGAGTAAGTTTGGCGACCGCAGCCATAGATGCTCAGGAATGTAACTGAGGTCTTTTTTTTCTGTGCCATCATTCATTCCGCTCTGGGAGCTGGACCCTCATTGCTGCTGCTAGCACTCGGTGGCTGAGCACGGAGAGCCAGGTGGTGAAGCTGAGCCTGGCTGTGCTGCGTGCTGACATTTGCCTGCTCCGAGTGCTGCAGGGAGAGGAAAAATCTGCTTTTCCATATGCTTGTGTCGGCCTGCCCCCTCCCACGGCCCCACGTCCCTGACAGATGGCTCCCTCAGCGCTGTTTACCTTGAGTAGCCGTCCCAGATGCGGCATGTGTCCATAGGCATTCCCGTTCTGCCCAGTTAAGTCTAAGAAACCTGGTCCGAACCATGCAAACACACACATGTGCTAGAGATGGCGCAATCTTTCTAGCGATACTGATCTTCTTCAGTTTAAAAACGAATGCTTTTTATTTTAATTAAGTTACGTTAATGATCTAAAAGTCCATCCTTCTTGATACAGTGACCGTGAAAACTTCAGTGAGATCTTGGATCTGTTAAGACGCTTGTTTACTCCTCTTCGTTTGCCCAGAATTGATGTATTTGGTCCTGCACAGCCTGCAGTCTACTCGGATGACTATCCACTAGGTGTTGCTACTGGGATTTGATTCCACTGAGCCACAGTAGAGCATTAGTCAGGTCAGGTAGTGATGCTGGATGATTAGTTCTGGATCACAAGCTCCACTCCAACACATCCCAGAGGAATCGGATGGAGCATCGCTGCAGATGATCTCGGAGATTCTTCATCAGTCCAACTGATCTCAAAAGTGATTAGTAGAGCTTCATTTCATCAGTTCCTTGCCAAATTAGAAGGTACTTTACTAGGTTGGAGCCAGATTAAGCCTAAGACTAGACTAGACGGACATTTTCATATTAGAACATGATTGATACAACAAGGCAAGGCTTACTCCTTGTCTACGGAACTGGCCCATAGTGTGTAGGTGCACATGTTGCCCTGTTCGTCTTGGGTTTTGGGTTTTTATTGAACGATGTTGTGCATCCACACTTGTTTGCATCGCAGTGCTGTCTGTGGACATATGGGCTCTCTCCCGGATGGCCATGTGGCTGCAGACTGGCTTCCAGATGTTTCTGTGCTAGAGATCCAGATGCTTTTGGCTCCGCATAGGTAGAGCAACACTCCAGTTGATTGTTTTGAAGCCTGATTACCCTCCGTGTCCCTCTGAGGAAGCCGTATGGGTTGTATCTCCTTGTGGACTGTCGAAAGCCTTTCCTATCTGCTGTTCATTTGATCATGCCCTGTTCTCTTCTGATAAATAACAATAAGCGGTTGGTGATGCCAGTGCAAAAAAGTGTCGGATCTGAAATGCAACGTGATGGATGGAGTCGGCAGCAGTACAAAGATATAAAAGAACATGCATATTAGACTGTTATTAGACTGAAGAACAAATGGATTTTAATATTTTTAAGTAACAATTCTGAGAAGCTGCAAAATGCTAATGACATTTTAAATTTCATGAGAAAATAAATTTTACACTTGAATTATAATAATGAGAAACTTTTTATAATAACGTTAATTAATAACTTATTGTTCAGTTATTAATCGTTAGTTAATGAGTTATTAATAAACAATTTTATAAAAAGTGTTTGCTAATAAATTGAATCATTGAAATTTTGAAATTTCTTTTAAAAAAACTTGTTTGTATTGTTAAAATAAATAATGAAGTACAGCACAATCAAATTGAATTGTAGTGATTTTGATTTTGTATTTCATCGCTGCTTAAATATTTCAGTGATTTTTAAAAATAATTCTTAATTGTGTCTTAAAATCGTTGCAAAATTTGAGAATTTACTAATTCAGTTCCTAAAACAATAACATTCATATCACAACAAATCATGAGGTTAGAGGTTTACATTGTTTGCATTGGAGCATGATGATGGCTGGTACCTTCACCTGGCCGTGTAATAAGGCATTGAAAGATGTTCAAAATTGGGTCGGGTTTTTGTGATGCCAGGCATTTTGCCACAGATCTGCACGAGCCTGGCCCATGAGAACTGTTGCACCTGGGGGGAAAAGTAATTTACTTTCTAAATCAGAGGAGATGACTTGACCTTGGTCTGTCCTTCAATAAAGGCGGTATGGATGCAGTGGAGGGGGTGGAGATAAAGCAGAGGAACAAGGAATACAAGTTGAACCTGAAAGGAATATCGAGATGTTGCTGAAATTTTTTTCACATTTGTGTTCCAGCTTCCTGAATGATTCCCTCCACCTCTCTGCTCACCGAGCGTTTTGCTTGTGTGTTAAGAGCTTGTTATGACCATTGCAGCTGTGAATATGCTGAGGACATCCAGGGCCTAGAATTGGGTGTTTTGATCCATTTTTGAGGCATCATTCAAAGATTTGCATAGAGCGGGTTTTGATTTGATCATGGTCGCGGTGCAAATATGTTTCGGCCTCCATTTATACACGGCCTTGTAAGCCCCGTGTGGTTGTACACTGAAGTATCTTTTACTTTTAACAGTCATGATACTTGAGAGAGTTACATTCACACAGATTCAGGGTTTAGATAGAGGATGATATAAAAAAGAGTAAAGAAAGATTCAAGGAAAGGAATCTGATGTTCTGGTTTCAGTGTGTTTTTATTGCCGAGTCAAAAATGGTGTATTAGGATTGTGGAGATTCATTTTGCAAGGCCCAGTGCCTGTATTTAATTTTCAGATTTGATATTATGAGTGAATGTTAAAAAGTATCAGTAGTCTGCAAACCTCCAGCTACGCTCTCCACTTTCCTCCTACTGACAGAGGCGATGTCTTGTTGGTTGGAGTAGCGGCCCTTGGACAAACATGGCCATGGACATGACCTGGTGTCACAGTGTGCGATTGAAGTATTCAGTGCATATTCACAATAGTTCTCGCAGCTGGCATGAGCCAAATGATCCACTGCTAATCATACAACCAAAGGACAAGGGTTTGTTTGGAACATGAGATGGGCACCTCTTGCAATCAAACTTTGGGTCATTGAACCATGACCTCTTGCCCACCTTGACTTGAAGTGGGACTTGAGCAGCGCAACAATAGTAGGTATCCATTCTGTTACCACGATTGCCTGCAGTAGTTTGAGTTAACTAATTTATTCTAAACTCAGTTATTTCTAAAGTTTAACAAATGTGAAGTGACCTACACTGAATATTCAAGAGATAAGTGTGAAACGCTCAGGAGAGGTCTATTGTTCAGGTTCAGGTTCTCAGATGAAAGGTTTTTGTTTTTTAAAAATTCCACACATTTTGTACGTTTCGTTTTGTTTCTAGGATAAAATCTTGTAGAGTTATACAAGTGTTTCTTCGGAATTTTGTTAATGTACTGCCAGTGGGAGAGCCGACTCCAGAGAGTCTTCCACAAGCCAACCTACTAGACAACAGTCTTGGGCCAGCAAGAGAAGATGAGAGACCTTTAAAGCCTGAGTTCCTGTCTAGTCAAGATTTGAGGGTCCTGTTTCTTTTCCCATATTGACTGTGCTCAGGTAGCAGCTTCAACCACACAGTGCATCCTGTTAATGATCCTTCCACAGGTTCACCTACAGAAACCTTGTTATGACTTTTACTTGCATGGCAGATCTGAGGACCTCACTAAACCATCCAAGGCATTGGGTCATAGCTAGTGTGTAAGGAACAGGGACCTAATCGACGTCATCTTATGACTTGCTCTCCTGGGACTGGGTTTGTCTGGAATACTAGCAATCCCAATCGCAAGTGGGATTCAGAGGATTACCTGTGCATGTTGGTGTTTGGAAGGCAAACTATTTTGTTAAACCACTCCAGAGATCGTTGTGTGTTATTGGAACGGATTTATCAGTAACCGGTACCAACTTGTCCTCCAATTCATCCTCACCTATGGCATATTTTTTGTTTGTCCTCCCTGTGTAGGGAATGCGTCATTTGTGCTCTTGCTTGTAATATGTTTCTCAAGCATCCTCTCTGGAATCTGTTGTTCATTGGCCACCTATAGTACTATCAGAAGTTGACATTTGAATGAGATGCCGCTGCCATGGAGGGTGCAAGATCAACCCAACAATCTAGAGTCGTCAAAGGAACTAGGGGTTCTGAGCCCACCTGAAGAGTTAGGCATCGGATAAATGCATACGTCTGCAAAGGAATTGGCGCCCATTTGTATCAATTTCCTGAACAATCCAAGGAACTATTTTAATGAGCCCTCTACAGTTTCACTGCACCCCCTATGTGCCTTTGACTTAATCTTTGAGACAAGCATGTTACTGGCAGGATGAACCAGGTAGCAACAGCAGTGGGGAAATGATCCCCTTTTGTCTTTTAAAAGATGAGGACTGGCTTCTGTTGCTGAGGAATAGGTTGGTTCTAGCTGACTCAGGAGAACCGGGAAATTGTGATTCCTGTGGCTACGGGCAGCTTTTTAGGCTAAGTCTTCCTCTGCCCAATGTCACCGTTTGGGGAGCAACTGAGCAAGCATAGGTAAACGACCATCTCTGACTCCCTTGGATAGAATTTGAAGAGATTTTCCTTATTGAATCCCAGTTGGATATTGACCAGGATGACCAGGGATGATCGAGCTGTCCATATTGACCAATCGAACTTGGCAGTTTGGAAGTTTATGGGTCTAAGTAATTCAGAAGTTGGATGTGAAATACAAGTAAGATGACCAATATTTTTCTTCAAAGGTAACATGAATGAAATCTACAAAGTTTTCAGTCTAAATGGCGAGTGAAGCACCAGAGAGAGTGCGGTACCAAAGGCTGCAGGAGCCGATGGCATTTGACATTGATTTTTATTTGTATTAAGTCCTTTTATACACCACAGAATCTAGTAATTATGAGTTTATAAATGCAATGTGCTAAAAGAGGAAAATATGCCGCTCATTGTTGTAGGTTAAAGGCCTTGGCCTACTTTATTGGACTTAATTAGGGTTTTTTGGAGCACAGTGCTGTATATGCTGGATTCAGCTCCGTTTGATTTGTTTATTTGACCTTAAAGACTCTACGTAAGCCCTTCTTTGAGATGCTTATTATTGAGAGAATTTTCAACAGAGAAGAAAGGAGGAAAAAAAATCAATCATTCTGCACTGCAGAGTATAATTTCTTTAGAAAGCAGTGGCAGTGATTAGGATGGAGAGTGTTTGCTGTCAGTTTACACAAAGCCTTGCATTTATTCAGCTTAATGGGCTCAGAGTGACTCCTCAGTCATCAGGTAGGTGGTGCAGCACCGTTTCTTCTCAATCAACACAACAGGAAGACCATGCAGTGCTGGTTAAGGTGTGTTTATTCTGCTGAAGTGTGTTTGCTGGTATGTGAATAGAGACCAAAATGTAAACAGCACAAGATGTTGAAGGCACGAGGGCTCTTTCTCTCTCTGTCTCTCTCTGTCTCTGTCTCTCTGTGTCTGTCTCGGTCTCTCTCTCTGTCTGTGTCTTTGTCTCTCTGTCTGTGTCTTTGTCTCTCTGTCTGTGTCTTTGTCTCTCTGTCTGTTTTTGTCTCTCTGTCTGTCTGTTTTTGTCTCTCTGTCTGTCTGTGTCTCTGTCTGTCTGTGTCTCTGTCTGTCTGTGTCTCTGTCTTTGTCTGTCTCTGTCTTTGTCTGTCTCTGTCTTTGTCTGTCTCTGTCTTTGTCTGTCTCTGTCTTTCTGTCTGTCTTTGTCTGTCTCTGTCTTTGTCTGTCTCTGTCTTTCTGTCTGTCTTTGTCTGTCTCTGTCTTTGTCTGTCTCTGTCTTTCTGTCTCTCTCTGTCTTTCTGTCTGTCTCTGTCTTTCTGTCTGTCTCTGTCTTTCTGTCTCTCTCTGTCTTTCTGTCTCTCTCTGTCTTTCTGTCTCTCTCTGTCTTTCTGTCTCTCTCTGTCTCTGTCTTTGTCTCTCTCTGTCTCTGTCTTTGTCTCTCTCTGTCTCTGTCTTTCTGTCTCTCTCTGTCTCTGTCTTTCTGTACTGAATGTCTAAATAAGCCAAGTTGACACTACAATGTCTGCTGGCTCAGGCATCTACTGATTGGTCCATTCAGAGCTGGGAATCCTGAGCTTTCCTCTGAGCGTGTTGGCTCCCCAGTGACGGTGTATCAGCGGTAGTTAGAAAAGAGGAGGTGGTCACATCACACGCAACGGAGGAGGCTTGTGCTTGTCTTCACCCTCCTAGAGTCAGGGACAGTGCAAAGTAATAGTGAGAGCCCCCTAGCGAATGGGATGGGCTAACTGGCTACTACTATATTGGAAAGGGGATAAATTGACAAAAATAAATATTTAAAACATGCTCACTTTTTTTTTTTTTTTTAAGCTCGCTCTCTGTCACTCTCATTGTCCTTTCTTTATCTGTCTGTGTCCTTTCTTCTCTGTTTCACTTTGTCTTTCTGTCTTTATTTTTTTGTCTTCTCTCTCTCCCTCCCTCCCTCTCTCTCTCTCTCCACATTGCCCTGGGTGCTCTCTCGCTCACTTTGTTCATTAATGCTTAATGTGACGGAACACCACTTGTCTAGTCCTTCACAAAGATGAGGGCTGGAATTAAAAACGAAGAGCCGGGAGATATGCGCATTTGATTCTGTTCTTTTGTCACTGCTTGTCCAAGGCCTCGTTGCTAAATGTGTGTTTACCATATCTAATAACAGGGTGGAGAGAGGAAATAATAGAAATGTAAGCAGGGTAAACGGATAAATGTTTTAAAAATTGCACCACAGTGTCACGGCCATGAGAGATGTAAGAAGATAAAGTGCACATGTCTGTTTGTGGAGGATACGAGGTTGGCATTAAGTAAGGAATAACAGCCATCGAGGTTGTTTCTTTAAATAAAATTAATGGACAAGGCAAAAAAAATCTCCTCGAGTGAAGTTTCCCACACCAAGTTCTTCACATAACAAGACACGGCAAAGGCTGCCATGCATCTTATGCACCAGTTTAGACAGTTTTATGTAGGACTGTCCAAGTACTTGTTTTGTATTTGGTTCACTATTGAGTGTTGTTAATATACATAGATGAGCCAGAACATTATGACCACCAAAATCAAGTAGAAGGCTCTACTAGACCTCTGAAGACCTCCTGTGGTATCCTGCAACATATTCCTTTAAAGACCTGTAAGTTATGAGGTGGAGCCACCATGGTTGTTCCAGCTCATCCCACACATGCTTGGATTGAGATCCAAGGACAACCAAGGTCTGGGAGAACCATCCCTTACCCTCCCCAAGACAAGTTGGTGGTACATCCAGTTTCATTGAGTCGTTGGGTTTTGGTCAGTGCTTTGGTGCATGTTTCAAGACTGATTGGGTACCTCACAAGCTCTTTTGACATGGGACATTCCCCATCCTGGGCCAGGCTATTCTGAGAGTTATACTTCAAAACACAACATCTGCTGACCACCTGTATTGTGCTGGGTGCTACCAAAGACGTCCAGAACACTGTTCATTTGAACTAGTCCACTGCTTTTTTGACTAGTAAAGATGAATAGCTGTGAACCACAGGAGCACTCTCAGAAGAAAAGGTCTAGGACAGTAGCTAGGTAAACCTTTCCTGTCACTGGTGTGGTGTTCCTCAAGGTTCTGTTTTCAGGCCGCTTTAGTTATGGAACATTATTGTAATGAGTACAGTATATTGAAAGTTGTAGTGACGCCACTCGCCCTGTTCTCCCTATTTATTATAAAGTTCTGTTTAAGAAACAAATCTGCTCAAAGTTGGATCTTAAGAACCATGATGGTCATTTAAGAGGACATTTACACTTTCTTTGGGCAGACTTTCCTGATAAAAAAAATGTATAAATTGTAGTTCAATGGAAGCTTTGTATTAAATGGGATCCTTAAGGTCATAGTTAACATTTTCATGAAAAAGCCGTTCATTTATTATCATGAATTAAGCACATTCTCAACAAATCACCTCCGTTCAGAGCTTCAACCTTGAACATGAGCAGAGAAGTCAAACACACTCTTTCAGACCCGATACAGCTCAAAATAGAAGAAACCTGAGATGTTTCTCTATAGATATTTCGGATGGGACGTGTGAAAGGACTACATGGACAGTGGAATGTGATAAAAGCATTTGAAAGAGATCGTTATTCATTTGTTTATCATATCAATGTACATTTTATAAAAAATCAGCTTTATGTCTTTTAACCTGTATGACACCCGGGGATCACTAAATTCTCCCCCATGGTGCAGCTCTCTTTGGTATCTACAGGGTCAGCTTATATCCTTTCTTCTTCTCTTGATGTGTCAACAAGCTTTCAAGTGCCTGTATATGGAAAAAGAGTTAAACTCTTTTATTTTTAGATTAAGTAACCTTAAACTGATAGAAACAATGTGAGGCAGAGTCTAAACCTAGTCATCAGTGAAAGCATTACAGTATCTCTGTAAACTCATTTCTCACAATCGTTCTTTTATATAACAGGAGAACAAGTCTTAAAATATTAAAAGAAAAAGTTGTAAAACATTATTTGAATGTAAACTAGAATAGGAGATATTAGTCCATAAACATCAATAAACACTATTAATCACTAGAATAGGAGATATTACTCCATAAACAACCTCAATAAACACTTTTAATCACTAGAATAGGAGATATTAGTCTATAAACATCAATAAACACTATTAATCACTAGAATAGGAGATATTAGTC
>BRDA01086190.1:0-12035 GCA_036984385.1 Crenuchus spilurus
CGAAATGATCTGGAGAGTTTACAAGAACAGATCAACGAGGAGCTCGAACGCATAGAACGGGCGGAGAGGAGACTGAAGCGGCAAAGAGATGCTGACGGCCGAAGCGCAATAAAATCGAGGCTAGAGATGCGGCAGCCAGCGGACCAGCAGAAGGGGAGCGTCGGAACCGCCCACATCGACGCCGTGCAGCGGTCTACGGCAGAGATGGGCATACAGCAGGAGGCGTCCTTGCGTGACGGCGGCGGCGGCGGTGGCTCTGCGAGCGTCAACGCCCCAATTGGAGATTCCCTGACGGCAGCTTCACAGCGGAGCGCGCTGGTTACGCCACTTCAACTGCCGGGCTATGATGGACTGTCGGATTGGGCGGAATTCGAAGCGCAGTTGGCGATCGTGGCCAAAAATATGAAATGGGCAGATAGCGAGACAGCGGCCCACTTATGCCTGGCACTGCATGGACCAGCCAGGAGGATCCTGCTTGAAACTCCGGTGAACGAACATGACAACCTAACCACACTACACAAAGCGCTGAATGCCCGCTTCGGCACACAGCCGCCGAGCGCTGTGGCTAAGCAGAGACTGGATATGAGGCAGCGCGAGCGGGGAGAAAAATTGCCGATCCTAGCTGCTGACATCGCCCTACTGGTTCGACAAGCGTATCCAGACTTCCCAGAGGAGGTGAGACGGCAACTCGCACGGGATAGGTTCATCAACGCTCTCGAGCCCTTCGACCTACAGACCGAGGTTCTCCTGCGTGAGCCAGCTTCGGTGGATCTGGCGGTTGTCACGGCGGAAAGAGCCGAGCAGGTGTTGGCGAGAAACGCCGTGATGAGAAGGACGGCATCAGCAAAACCTTAACTGGACGCGACACGGCGGCGCACGCTGGTTTGCTGGAAGTGCGGTCTACCGTCACACAAAGCGGCGAACTGCACGGCGCAGGGAAACGAGAGCGGGGCCGGCTTTTGAGGAGCGGGCTGGCCCCGAAGGTGCAAGATGAATCCTCAACTCTCTCACGCCGACTGGGAGCGGAAGGTCAGTTCGTAACTTTTTCCTGTTCCGGGACAGTAATCAAGGGTCTAATTGATACGGGGTCAGCGGTCTCTGTGTTTAATTATGACATTGTTAGTAGATTTAAAGTTAAGGTCAGGATTCAGCGTAACAATCAGATTAATCTATGTACAGTTACGGGACAGAAGGTAGTTTTATCAGAGCGGGTCATAACCAGCATAGATTTCGGGCAGGGGCCTTTTGTGCACAATTTCTGGCTTGGGAACATTAGCGATGGTTGTATCTTGGGTTTGGACTTCTTAAGGTGCACGGACGCGGTTATCAGCTGTAAGAGCGGGGCAATCACATTTGGGGACCCACAAGTACAGCCAGCCTATGGGGGGGGTCAAGAGCAATCCGGCCGTAGTAAACTGTGTCCGCGAGCTGTGGGAACGCAGCACGAGTGGCCTTGAAAAGACCCAGCGCGACCGAGTTTGGCAGCTGTTAGAGAGCTACCTAGACATTTTTGCATTGTCTGAACAGGACTGTTCTAGGACGAACTTGGCGTTACATAATATAGACACTGGCGCCGCTTTGCCAATTCGCTCACGCCCCCACCGTCTCCCTTTTACTAAAAGAACCATCGCGGACGAGCAAATCAGAAAATTGTCACAGGCTGGCATTATAGAGCGCTCGAACAGCCCATGGGCATCGCCAGTGGTTCTGGCCAAAAAGACGGGGGACTGGCGTTTTTGCATGGATTACAGGCGGCTTAATGCGGTAACAAAGCTAGACGCCTACCCGCTACCTAGAATAGATGAATCGTTAGATCTACTGGCAGGCTCATCTTGGTTCAGCTCCTTGGACCTACGCAGCGGATATTGGCAGGTGCCATTGTCTGACGTCGCTAAAGAACGCTCCGCGTTCACCGTAGGCAAGGAACTATGGCAATTTACAGTTCTACCGTTCGGATTGTGCAATGCGCCAGCCACATTCGAGAGGCTGATGGAGAGGGTATTAAAGGAGATCCCCAACTCCAAATGCGTCTACTTGGACGATGTTTTAATCCATGCAAGCACTTTCGATGCGGCTCTCACCAACCTGAAGCTAGTTCTTAGTGCCATTAAGCGGGCATTAAACCCGGAAAAATGCAATTTGTTACAACGCCGCCTAAATTTCCTAGGACATGTCATCAGTGGTGATGGCGTCAGCACTGACCCGGCTAAAACGGAGGCTGCTAGGGCATGGCCACGACCCGCCAGCACAAAACAGCTTAGAAGCTTTCTGGGGTTGGCCTCCTATTATAGGAGGTTTGTCAGAGGCTTCGCAGAGGTCGCAGCACCGCTTCACAAACTCACCGCGAAGGGTGAAAAATTTAGATGGTCAGATGCTGGTGAGTCAGCATTCTGTGAACTTAAACTTTGGCTGTGCAGTGCACCGGTTCTGTCTTACCCGAACTTTGAAGGCGAGTTCCTTGTAGACTCGGATGCGAGCGACCACGGCATTGGGGGGGTGCTATCACAGATCAATGAGGGCACGGAGCAAGCGATTTGCTACTTCAGCAGAACGCTGAACAAAGCAGAACGCAATTATTGCGTCACTAGACGCGAGCTACTAGCGGTGGTCGTGTGCCTGGAGCATTTCAGACCATATGTATATGGCAATAATTTTCGCTTATGGACGGATCACGCGTCGCTACAGTGGTTAATTAAACTCCGTGACCCTGAGGGGCAGCTGGCACGATGGCTGACCAAGCTGCAAGATTTTAACTTTACAATAGAGCACCGGCCGGGAAGGGTCCACGGCAACGCAGATGCGTTGTCCCGCAGGCCATGCATCGACGGGGCATGCAAGCACTGCTCAAGGATCGAGCAGGACACTGCAGAGTACAGGCGGTGCGCTGTATTAGCGACGCATCACATGCCCAATGCAGAAGACATAGAGCCCGTACCTATTGAGCAGTTTAGGGAAACCCAGCTAACGGACCGGGAGGTTGGCTGGTGCGTCAGACAGGTGGAGAAGGCACAGGCACCCGATTGGGACTTGATCTTGCCCCTAGGTCCCGTAGCGACGGCCATGAGATCCAATTGGGACTCCTTGCGCGTCGTGCGGGGAGTCCTGTGCAGGGAGTGGTTGGAGCCGGGGACAGGGTCGTCCACCCTGCAGGCAATGGTGCCATCACGTCTGAAGGATGCAGTGTTGCGGTCAGTTAATGGGGCGGCAGGTAGTGGCCATTTTGGGGTGGCAAAAACCTTAAAGCGGCTTAGGCAGCGGTTCTGGTGGCTGGGCTGTAGGCAGGACGTGGAACTTTATGTGCACTGCTGCGATACTTGCGCAGCAAAGAAGGGGCCACCGTGTAGACCAAGAGCGCCACTTGTGCCCATGAGAGCAGGCGCCCCTATGGAGAGGGTGGCTGTCGATGTAATGGGACCGTTCCCATTAACGGACGAGGGTAATAAGTACGTCCTGGTCGCTATGGACTACTTCACAAAGTGGCCGGAGGCTTATGCGGTCCCGGATCAGAGTGCGTCCACTACAGCTCGTGTGTTGGTGGATGAGTTTTTCTGCTGGTTTGGGGTCCCGGAGAGCCTCCATAGCGACCAGGGCCGCAACTTTGAGGCTGAAACAATGGCTGAGGTCTGTCGGGCCCTGGGGATTAAAAAGACCAGGACGACACCTCTACACCCGCAGGGGGATGGTTTGGTCGAGCGGTTCAATAAAACGCTGGCCACACAATTAGCTATGGTAACCAGCAAACATCAGCGGGACTGGGACAAGCGATTACCGGTGGTACTGCTCGCGTGCAGATCCGCAGTGCAGGAGTCCACAGGGTTCACACCAGCCTGCATGATGTTTGGGCGAGAACTGCGCACTCCTGTTGACTTGGCTTTTGGTGTGCCTCCGTGCACGGACTCAGTTTGCAAGCCGGGCCCTCAATTCGTGATGGATCTGCTCGGCAAGTTGCGCGATGTGCACCACGCAGCGAGGGACTCACAGTCCGCTGCAAGCATGAAGCAGAAACGTGCATATGACACACATTGTGTTGGGGGGACGTTAACGGAAGGCCAGAGAGTGTGGCTGTTCAGCCCAAAACGCAAAAGGGGCCTCTGCCCGAAGCTCCAGTCCAACTGGGTAGGGCCGTGTGTAATAGTTGGTAAGATCAGTGAGGTAGTGGACAGGGTCAAGGTTGGTAACAGAAAAAGGGTTGTAGTCCACAGAGACCGTCTGGCTCCATACAGACCCAAAGAGCCAGGAAGCAACGTGGCCTGTACAACTGACTCTCCCCTGCGGGCTGAACTGGAATCGGATGCCGCAGACCACGTTGGCCAGTGGTGGACACAGGATGTTGAGCCAGGTGCGGCGGGCGAGGGCGGACTTACGGTAAACGACACCGCCACGTCTGGGCCATCTGTTGCACCACGGCCTCGGAGGGTCCGCAGACCTCCCCGTCACTTGACTGAATTTGTTTGTTGACTCTGGTATACACCATCACCGGGACGGCTGACTCTGGGGGGGGGCTGTGTGACGGCGAGGTGATATGGACGGTAGGACTCCGCCCACTTACGGGCAAAGGGATGCTGGGAAACGCCAGCATCGGCCCTTTATGTCTGTTTATGTTCTTGTTTTCATGAGTAAAGATGTTTAGGTTTGGGTTAATATCCAGTTATATGTTGGGAATGCTTTGGGGACAATTTTGGGGTTTTTGTGGAAAGTAAAAGATTCACCATGACTGTAAAGCACATTGCAGTTTAAGCCCTGGTGCATAGGGCGCCATACAGTCATGCTTGAAAAGTGTGGAAATTATACTCTGTGAAAGAGCTAATAAAAAGCTAATTTCCAGTATGAGCCTCTTTTCTGACTTCTCTATCCACCCGACACCACAATATATATATATGTTTTGTTTTGTTTCTAAGATAAAATAACGTAGGTTATATAAGTGTTTGTGGAATTTTGTGCTGGTGGGAGAGCCGACCCTAAATTCTGGTTGGTGAATTAATTCTGGAACCAGCATTAAACATTAATGTGAGTGTACCACAGTAGCTCTTCTGTTGAGATGGCCTTCCCAACAATGCTTTGGTGCCCATCACCTTGTGGCAAGTTGGTGGTTTGTTGTTCTTTGGATGACTGTCAGTAGAAAGCCTACTGAAAACTGCTGATGGGGAGCTTTAAAATACTGCAACCCAGTAGTCCAGCCATTATCAATGTGGCTCATATATTAACACTTCACATTGCCAAATGTTCAATGCTGTTTAATGTCATTAAATTAATGACAATTATTGTCCGTTTTAATTCAGTCTGGTCTGTGAGCTTTTTCTGCTTAGTTATCCACACATAAGTAATGTTAGGTTTAGACATTATGATTCAGTCCATTCAAAGAGAACTTCAAACTTGGTGAAGGTAATGTTTTGTCTGATTCTCTACGTATTATATTCTTTTCACTGTTATGATTTTTTTTAGCAAGAGCTTCTTTCTGAGTTAGTCTGAAAATCTCCTACAGAATCCGACCCAAATGTTATTGATATTTCAATGAATATTTTAGGAATTCCAGGGAGAATTGCAACGGCACCAGGGCATAACTTTTCTACCATATTTTTTACCTCTTACACTTGGAAATGTTTTAAGATGCAGCCCAAAATCTTACAACATGCAGCTCTAAATAGTTCGAAAAAGCTTTGAGTCAATTCCGAGAAGTGATGAATACGTATTTTACATACAGAGGCCTTCAAATCTCCAAACATTAGCAGTACTTTTGTAAGTGCCTCACTCTGCAAGTGGTATCTAGGTCTGTTGCTTTTGTATTTTCATTTGCTACAGTCCCCAAACTACCCAGGGGTGCATTTCCTGAAAGCATTGTTGAGCAACTGCCTTTGTAACTGTGGAAAGTGTTTAAAATGATAGTCTCTATTATTTATGGGGCATCCCTGGCCTGGTGGTTAGGGATCTGGTCTTGTGACCAGAAGGTCATCGATTCGATCCCCAGGCCGGTCATGACTGTAGTGCCCTTAAGCAAAGCATCTAACCACCAACTGCTCTCTGGTTGCCGTGGATAGGACTGCCCATCACTTCAGGCACATGTTCTCACAGCCTTATGTGTGTGTTTCACTGCACGGAAGGGTTAAATGCAGAGGTCCCTTTTGTGCAATCACATTGACAAAAGTTGAAAATAATTTAACTACAGTAGTTATTTAATGATGGAAGAGAAACATCTTCCCCCAGAACAGCTCTAGAGTGCAACACACAAACAAACTGAAAGCAGGATAATTGAACTTGTACTTTGTCCTAGGTTCATAATCTTGCAGGGTTACTGAACGAGCAAATGTAAACAAGCTCTTATGATAACTGTGTTTGCCAACTATGACTTCACTGACTCTAGTTGGAAAACTCAAAACTCTTAAAGTACAGTAGCTATATTTATTAATTTCAAGTCCCTATTTTCCCTAAAATGTTTTAGGAAGTCTTATGTCCATAAAACATAATACATGTAATGTGTACACTGATCAGCCTCATTGTCCATATTAGCTACACTGAGCATGTTCTTCAGTGATCAGGAAGGTGGATCATTTTCAGTGACACTGACATGGTGGTGTGTTAGTGCATGTTGAGTGGATCAGACCCAGTAGAGTTGCAGATGATTTTAAATACCTCAATGTCTCTATTGTAGTGAAAATAGTGCACAAAACAGCCAACAGTGTCACCAGTGAAGGACTAAAGGACCAACAAAAATGCTTGTTTGGTATAACTATACCAGCAGCTCACGCAATAACACCACCACAACATCAGTGTCACTGGGAATGGTCCACCTGCTCTGTGGGTGTCCTGACCATTGAAGAACAGGGTGAAAGAAGGCCAATAAAATATACAGAGGAACAGATGGACAGTGAAGGTAGTCAGTCCATCAAGACATGATTAGAATTCAGTCTCTAATCATAAAAGTACATTAGTAAAACTTCTTTTAACCCACTATAACCTCATCCAGATGTTAATGAAGGTCTCACAGAATAGTGGATGTGGTTTAGAACACACTATGACTTACTGTGAACTATAAACTGAATACATGCAGTCATGTTTAGGCGACAACGGAGTTACTTATTTGCATTATTAGCCTCTCAGTTCCAGTTCTAATCTGAAAAATTCCAAATTTTCTTTAAATATACAGAGGTGAACCAGGATGTGCTTCTTAGACTAAATGTGACTCTGAGGCAATTACTAATGTGGAAAAGTATTAATGAAGACATTTTCACAGATCTCAGTTCAGTTGAGCATCTGTGTGATGTCCAACCGTCATCTTGGTGCCAGAAATCATTGGACTTGTTCTTGGAGAGTCCATGTCTTGATTGGTCAGAGCTGTTTTATCAGTACAATGTGGATGTATGACACATTAGGCTTGTGGCTGATCTGTGAATATTATTTATTGTTTATTGTTTGTACTCTTTAAGGACCCCTTCCCCCAATTGTCCCAACATTATGGTTAAGGTACAGTACTTTGCTCACTGGAACAATGAACAGACCCCAGTACAATAACCATCAGCTTGGTCAGAAATGGCTGGAACTGGAAAAGACACCTTAATTAAAACCAAGACTTCAAGCAGGATTTCACTGGGCCTGAATGACCCAATTTGGCACTTCCCAACCCCTAACTGATGTGTTTCTACCAGCTGGTGCAAAGTACCAGTTTGTTTAAACTTTAAACAGCTAATGAGATCATGTAACTCAGAATAGCTGTAAGTGGCCTCAATGGAGTGATGTGTGTTTCATGAAGGTCATTAGAAGTGTGAGCCTTGTCTTGCTCTTTTCACACCTGCCTGAGCAGAGGGACTTGTTAGGACTGTGAAACGGGCTCATGTTTATTCCAAATTTCACACCTTTGTCCCTTCACCCGCATCAAGACCAGATTAGACCAATCAAAGCAAATCCCATAGGTGAGACCTATCCACTCTGTTTTGATTGCCTCATTTGACAGCAGAGTCAGAGGAATATGAAAAAAGTGTGAACAAAGAAAAAAGTGACATTCAGTTCAAGGTCAAGTCATTGACCCAATTTAAATCCCACAAACTATAGGTATATTATTCTGGAATTAAATTAATAAAAATCATTTAAGATTTATTAGCTGTCATGGCAGCACTGAAATCAATGTAACCATCAGTTGTTGATAGGACAGTTAGTATTCTAACACCATACTTCCAAATGAACATTTGTGAAATGTTTATGAACATAATAACATTGGAGCTCTGACTCTATAAATATATTGTTTAAATCATGTTTTCTTTTAAATTTTATGTTTTACTTTTGCACTTTGATTCTGGTTAATTATTTCTTTTTCTTTTAATTCTACTAATTTGTATTCTTATTTCCATCCATCTATCCATCTTCTAAAACCTCTTCATCCTGGTCAGGGTGACGGTGAGTCACTTGGCACTGAGCAGGCCATTGCACGAATTGTCCCGCAACTAGGACAGGATGCCAATCAATCACTGGGCACACACACTCACATCAGGACAACTTAGAGTACCCAATTCATAATAATTTTTTAATCCGTAAAGCACTTCAAATGACTTTGGTGTATGAAAGATGCTAAATAAATCATAAAGTGATAATCAAAGAAACATCACTACCATTACATATCATAGCTGTTACCTTTAAAGTTCATTTATCACACATAGTACTCACCCATGTATTCAACTAATAAGTAAGATGATTAAGATGAACCAATTTGCCAATGTGATTTCACACAATGGAATTTGACCTCCGCATTTAACCCATTTGTGCAGTAAAACACACACACACACACACACACGCACACTAGTGGACACACTAGGCTGTGAGAATTTGTGCCCGAAATTGCCCTTATCCACCGGTGCCTGGGGAGCCGTTACAGCGTTAGGTGCCTTGCTCAATGGCACTTCAGTCATGTCCTGTCTGAGGATCAAACCAGCGACTGTCTGATCACAAGATCAGATCCTTACCACTAGGCCATGGCTCCCCCCTAATAGTAATGTCCAGTAAATTTTATTCCCCTCAGATGCTTTCATGGCTATGACCTTTCATTATACCATAGTTTACTCCCTTCTGCCCCCTGTAGGGTCTATTAATGTATGTTAAAGGTTCTATATTGATTTTTCCAGGAAAGAAATAACTGATTAGTATATTTTACTACTAATTAAAGTGGGCCTAAGATGTAACCTTGAGGAACACCAGGCCTGTGAGAGGAAAGTCTGATCCAGCGACTGTCCAGTAGGTCCTTACTGACATTTATCTTTTTCAAATGGGACCTGCTAAATCTGTTCAGGGCTTTTTTTTATGACTAAGACCATATAAACAGGTCAATTAATTATTAATAAAAACTTGCAATCTTTAAGAATTCAACAGGATGTCCTTGGCATAGAAAATTCCGCTGTTTTTATACATGCAGTGTGTTTGTTCATCCTTATAATTGACATGCTCATATTCACACAATGGTCTGAGCAGGTTCTGAAAAATCTACTGAACCATAACATATACAAGACATTTATAGTCCTGCTTACATTCACACCAATGTAGTCTTTCTGCCCAGCTGTATGTTCTCTGATGCTTACAATGTTGTTCTACAACATTCACACTTTTTGTTCTAAAAATGTTCCTCTAATGTGTTTCACACAGCAGGATTTCACAGTTTAGCCAGGTAACTTAAGCCACAAATCCATCATGTTCAATGACAAAAGAGTAGGAGGACATCCGGATTAGACAATCTTCAACATCAAGCATGTTGGATAATATTCCCTGTCCAGTTTCATTGGCATGCTCTCCTCTCAGCACTGATTATCTTGGGTTCAAGTCCCCATCTGGGTGGAGTTTCCATGTTCTCCTAGGGGTTTCCTCCAGAATCTCTGGTTTCCTCTCATGGTCCAAAAACATGGACTTCAAGTGAATTGGGTGCTCTAAATTAGTGTGTGTATTTGTATACCCAGCAATGAATTGGTGCCCTGTCCTGGGCTTAGCGGTAGGAGACTCACCATGACCATGATCAGGATTAAGCAGAAGATAAAGGATGTCTGGATTGATGGATGTTATGCTACATATAACAAAGTCCATGTAACATTATTAAAATGTTCCATTAGTGTTAGTTTTGAGGTTTGCTCCTGAAATTTATAGTATGGGTTTCCAAAATTGGGTCATGGCCTTTCTACTGGTCAAAAGACAACAACAACAAAAAAAAGATTGGCGAGGAAAAAAATTACAAATAAAATGAACATGCACACAAATTGTGTCCACTTTGCATTTCATTGTTTGGATAAGTAAGCTGAAGCAAGCCTAGTATCTGCTGTTTTTATATGTTTTTTGCATATATGTAAAGAAATGACCAGAAAAGAGACATTGAAAGGTTCTTTAAAAAGAATGACTGAACCAGGAGTTCCACAAACTTCTAAGGAACCAGAAGACAAGACAACAGTGATCATCAAGACAGTAATGTTCCTGAGCTTAGAACATTAATTTAATTTCAGTCATGTAACATAATACAACTGTAGACATTGAAGAAAACACCTTTTTTTTCATAAACATGTCAGTAGTACCTCACAATCTCAGGCCAGAATTGACAAATGAATGTCTGAAGCCAGGAAACTTCATCATCATTTAACTCAGGGGTGTCAAACTCCAGTCCTGAATCACAGTTTGGTGATTTTTCTGCTCTGACACTACAATTACGCCTGCTGAGATGAACCATAAAATATATGATAAACATGATAAAAAGCACAGGAATCCAGCCCTCCAAGCCTGGAGTTTGACACCCCTGATTTAACTACTTGTCACGGTGATCTGACCCTTGGTGTGGTGATGATCTGACCCCTGTCAAGGAAGTCTTGACATGTAATGTAAACTCTGTTCAGGTTCCCATCACACAATGCCTGCATTTATAAAATAAGTATCACATTTCTTTGTTTTGTCTAGCAAGCTCAACCTGAACCTGACCGTCCTCCACCAGACCTGCCTGATATTTCAGACATTTCATGTTGCAATGCAAATACAAAAAAGCCTTAAAACAGCCACAGGAGGACTAGAACGCATTAAAGTTGGTGGACAAGAATGAATCATAAATTAAGTCTGAAAACCCTGATGTAAAGAAACTTTAGAGTTCTTTTTTAAGCTTTTTGATATAAAGAAGCACTTTATAAAAAGCTACTATACACTCTGTAGGCTCCAGCACCCCATCCATGTTCCCAAACATGCATCGGACTAGGTTTTCTGCAGCGTTGGTCCTGCTAGTCACTATTTCCGAATCAGTGGTGGTGACTGAGAATGGTTTCCCAATCCTTTGGGAGAAGGCACCAGCCGTGCTGTCTGACCTTCTCCAGGCCGAAGGGGTGGTCAAAGTGGATCCAATGGATCAGATCAGGTAGGACATCACTGAACATCCACCACTGATAAAGGATAGAGAGCCTATCACGGTGGTTACTCAGTGATGCTTTTGTTTGCTGTTCAACCAGCAGTTAATTCCATAAATGTACTCAAAAGTTAGCATCACCCATGTATTTATTGATGTTTAAGTGTAAATAAGTGAACTCATCTTCTAAAGAAAAGAAACATCTGCAAAATTTAATACATATTTAAATTGAAGAAACAGTGCAAAAAAAATTTTTATTACACTAAGATTACAATGCATGAATAAACGTAAATGAATCTGTGAATAAACTCATAAGCACATAAATTAATCCATATACACTCACATTTCTCTGTAGGGTTAACAGAAGCTATGCTAGCATGCAATGGTTAATCTTATAATTCAATCAGAAACTAACCAAAAGCAATCAAATATTTAAACATAAATAACCAATTTAATGTGACTTATTACTCAAATTAGCTGTAATGTATCTAGTATTTCAGCTTCCCAATTTAATTCAATTCAATTCAATTCAATTTATTTATAGAGCACATTTAAGAGCCAGGGCTAACCAAAGTGCTGTACATTGAGCAATAAAAATAATTAAAATTAAATCAACATATATGTAAAGGTAAAACAAATCTATAAAAACTCAGCATAATAAAAGAAACAGAATGAAATTAAAAACAACAAAAAT
>BRDA01086191.1:0-15054 GCA_036984385.1 Crenuchus spilurus
AGAATATTCACCATCCAATTATTTTTATATATATATATATATATATATATATATAAAAATAATTGGATGGTGAATATTCTTAACAGTACATTTCAAAATTGAGAAGATCACAATTATGATTGTGCACTGTGATTAGGTTAAAAGGATCATTATACAATTTCTTCATATCCCTATTAGCTAGTTTCAAGATCCAGGGAAAGATGCAGATCCAGTAGTGGTGAAATAAAACACCAGAAAGCTGCTGGATAATTCCCACACAGACACTTCACTCCTGTCTTTTTTACATGTGCATTCCTCTCATCAGCCAACGTACAACCAAAACCACAACCACAGAAGAGATTACGCAAAAAAGGGAACGTCCTCCTTTGCTTATTCCTTTCAAAGAAACCTCTATAAGCTCAACAACTGTGAGTGGTTGAGCATAACGTTAGCATTACTACTTCAACACTGATAATAATGAAAATGATAAAATATGTAAATTAGTCTAACTTAATATCTATGTAAGGTCAAACAGAGACATGATTGCACACAGTCATGGTTGCAGCCAGCTTGGGTAACATGGAGGGTTACATAACAGGAAGTTCTTGTTTCTCTCCTGTTGCCTATAGAACGCAGTGTTTTCTAGTGGACATATCAGACAAATTGGCCAAATTCAATATCTGAACTGTTAAATTTCATTGTTCTCTTGGCACAAATCTAAAGATATGGTGCAAAATTAAGTTAACTTTTATCATTTGTCATATTAATTTAGCATTTTGGCCACAAAAGACTACTACAGTTTCAATAAAGCAAAATAATATTCTAAATAAATGACTGTGAATAAGAGACTGAAAAATTAATATAATCACACGAATCAAATGGATCTATACAGATGTTAACTTTACACAATTTTGTCATTTTAAATAAAGTTTTGTGGCACATTTTGTTATTATACATAATTGTGCAAACTGACTTATTAAAAAAAAAAAAAGAGACCTGATCTTAGTAGTGTTGAATATCTAAGACTGTAAAAACATTTCAGACAAAAACCAGGCAAAACAGGAGGCAAATTTTATATGGTCATTTGACTTACTCTCTTTCTTTAGCTGGGATATGATTGAATAGTCTCCTCTAATCATTGTTCTGCAAAAAAAAATGGCACAAATGTTATTTCACTAACCATGAAATCTTGAATTCCAATAAGTATCTTGGAACCACAGGACATGAAACCCACAGAACATGATGCCACTTTCAAGTGAATAATACAAGTTGTGAAAACACATTTAATTTCCTTAAACACATCACATAATTAAATCTCTTGTAGGACCGCATATGTCTGTGGCAACAGGAGAAGGTTGAGAAGAAAATATAAAATGAGCCTACACATACCTACCAGAGCATGTGAGGGGTGCAGAGTGGGAGTGGAGGTGATTTTGGGTGGAGTGAGTAGTGAAATTTCACATAGCGCCAAGGTGCACTCTCTTGCTCCAAAATCTTTCCTATACCGCTCTGGTCTGACACAACACTGACACTCTACAAACACTAGTATTCCTAAAAGTGAACTCAGCATTCAGCCAATAGCCAGTCATCTTCAAAATACTTTTTATATAGATGGAAAAATACTCCATGAAACAGGCTACATTTGTTGGTGCATAGACTTGTGTATTAAGTGAATTAATACTGCAACAACACATTCTTTTTGCATCTGTTAATTAGCTGTTTGTTTAGTTTAATTGCATAAATGTTTCCCTGCATGACAAACAGTTGGCAAACAATTGTTTCCTTGTTTTAATAAGTTTAACTGGAAAGAGCTTCCTGTTTACTGATCCTTGAATCCGTAAGAATTTAACCCTTTTAAAAGTACTGATTACTTTTATTTCAAATTGTATTAAGCTAAATATTCAGATGTTCCAAAATGTTATTAAATAAATATACTGCGAGAATGATGGATGTGGAGATCAAAGTTGGAGCTGAGTAATGAAAAGAATGTATTGAGCATGGAGCAGGAATTACTGATGCTCCACCCCATACATGATGTTCTGCAGGGTTAGGTTATCATGGAGCTGTTATGTTGTCAATCCTAGTAGATACTGGATTCAAAGTGATGCCACTGATGAAGTGGAGGGCAAGATTTTATTATCTCAGTCAACAAAGTAGGGACTGTAATGTAGTTTTGCTTTGAGCAATGAAGGGTAGCTGTAAAATGTGGAAACACCTATTAGTACTTGTGTGTTTTTCTAATAATCTCAAGAATTGAATGCATTTCACAAAACCTCATTATGACTAACAATGGACTTGTGATCATTTAAATTTAAGCACATTTTGGCAGGAACAAAACTTTCCCTTTCAAAGAGGGAAAGTTCAAATATCAAATAAATTTGTCAGTGAGAAAGTTTACTTGGCTTAGCTGATACATCAGTTGTAGATCTGACCTGAGTGGAATTTTGCCACGTAATCACATTTCCTCAGGATTCTGTAATCATGCATTTCCTTTAGCTGTACAATGGACACTTGACCCAAAAGCCCAAGTCTAACTTTCTCGCCAATAGAAGTCTGCTGACACTTCAGCTTCTCTGATGAACTGATGCCCTTTGGCCTTAATCTCACAATAGTTACTTACCTGTAGTTGAAGTGCATCACAGCCTGCAGGGCACTCCCTCCTCCTGTGTTGATGTCCCCCTCAAAGCCAGGCAGGAGAGGAGTGACCACATACACACGATACTTCTTGCCTTCTCTGTTGAGTTAAAAGAAGACGGTTTAAAAGGGTTAAAGAAAAGTACTTTTAGTACTTTATGTGAAAAGAGTGTTTTATTGCCTTCATTTCTACCCTGCTTAGTCACTTGTTCCTTGTGGGTGTGGGCACATTATGTACATAAAGTAGAAGGGAAACAACAGTCCACTAGCCAAGCACAACAGAAATGAGTCCACACAGGTTTCTGAGTGACCTCACTGTGTGTCTGTGTGGGGAGGTGACCAACAAAATGTTATTTTTTTTGTAACGTCAAAATAATTTATTGTAGGTTACTGAAGTAAAGGTCTGGGTAGACTTAGAGTTAGGCTTAAAACATTCTTATTACATATAAGTAGTTACATACTAGTGCATGTCAAAAAAATTGAATATTGGGGTAAATGTCAACTTGCATTCATCATTTAATTCCAAAAAGTAAACCGTCATTGTATAAACGAAAATATGTTTTGTTTTCTGTTGATCAGGTTGGCTTACAGCTCATGAGGATCAGAAATCCAGAACCTCAGATTAGAATATTTCATTTCGATTTTGAGTAAATTACCATTCAAACATTATCAACATCTAAACAAGAAAAGATAATTGGAACATGTCGAAGCCCAGTTTCTGATCCAGTACACACACAAAGCTGTGTGTATATTGGTGTATGCATATATTCAAATGTCCATTTCTTTTTGACCAAGCAGGGTCTCATGAGTTCCATCATCATGATATTTTCTGATCTAAACTAGACTAAAGCTGAGCATGAAAGACAGGTATAACACCCAGATGACCTGTATGCTTTGATGATCCGCTGGGCAATGGCGTCACCAATCTTGTTGTAGACAAGTTTGTTGTCAGCGCAGCTTATGAAAAACTGGTTCTGAAAGGGACAGTGATCAAGCTCAATACACAGTATATCATGAGCTCAACTTCATGTGAACAGTGAGTCATAACTGCAGCTTACCTCTATGTAGAGGTAGTGTTTGCTGTTTTCAATCACGTGGACATAGGCATTGTGAATGGACTCTTCATGATACTTTATCCCGGCTGACCAGTCTGCTGCAGATCGCAACACCTGAGGAAGGTGAAGGGATTGGACTTTCATAGTTTGGACTTTAATTTATAGTTTTATTAGTTTTAGTTTTTAACATTTATGTTTTTAATATTAAGTCTGTAGTTTTATTGTGGAGTAACAACAAATACAACAAAGTCAGAGATGCACCAATATGGAATTTTCAGGTCAGATGCAGAAGACAATAATTAACAACAGATTTTGGCTGATAATAAATAAAGTAATGTGATCTAATCTAATGTAACATAAAATTCACACTATGCTATGGCCTTTATTGGCCATTACAAGCAGTCCTAAAGTGACCAGCAGATGATGATGTGTAGAAGAAAGCAAGTTCCCTCTGTACAAGCTATCAATAAGACACATAATTATCAGCAAAGAATACATTGATCAGTATTGTATTTTGCATCCCTACACAAAACTGTAAAATTAAACACAGAAAAATGCAATAGTCCTGCAGCAGTGATCTAAATTAGATTAGATTCAATTCAACTTTGCCACTGTGCAGAGTGCAGGTACAGAGCCAATGAATCTGCAGTTTTATAAACAGCATATGTGTGATATGTAACAGATGTCACAGCAATGTATGATTCATATAGCTAAAAAGCCAACTGCTCCTTACCTTTGATACGGCACTTTAAACATATTTTTTGTAAACTGAATTTTATATGACAGCATGTCCCATTAAATCGGCTAATTAATGCTCACTTAGTTTACAATTGAAAAGGCAAATAAACATCAATCAGTTGATTTGGCTGTAAGGCCGTAAAGTCACACTGTAAGCACTGAACATGTTCCGTTTACGATTCTTCAAACACTTAAGCAGCTTCACGAAAACTATTCATTCAAATAATAAAGGATCTGCAGATCAATGAAGATTATACGGTCTTTAAGATTACAAAATGTATTCAGGTGTGCCCGAATGAGTCTGTAAATAAATAAAAAGTATACATTTGTAATTGCAGTGAAAGTGATTTACAGCTGTGGGAGTCAGCATTACCTGAACTCTAGTGGGGATGCAGCCTGGCACCTGGTGTTTGACGTCATTAGCAGTAGAATGAGATTTGGGGAGGAGGTATGGGTAGGAGAGGGACCTGTACTTCGGCTTCATGATCTAAGAGAGGCCAAAGGGAAAGGCAAAATGAAGCCAAAAGAAAACCTGAGGATTTTTTGGGGTTTACAAAAATGTCAAGCATGTGTTGAATGTCTGTCACCTTTGTAAAATTCCAGCGCTGAATGAAGTGCCTTGCAACATCTCTGGCAGCTTTCCCATGAACCACTGAGGCAATATCATGCCAAGGCATTCTGGGAGTTATATGTCTGTCAATGAAGTCTGAAACAGTAATTTATTAAAAAACTCCCTTTATTAAAGTACAGACATGGTCATTGATACTGTTGATAGCTGTCAAATATATAAACTGATGAAATATTAAAATGTTAAACCAAATTTAAGTGATTGTCAACCTTATCTGTCTGCTGAAGACCATGATGAGATTAGGTGGAATATTCCTTTAATAATGACTAGGGTGAAACGAGAGTATCAAATTACCATCGAATGGTTTGTCTAGCTGGATCCAGTCTTTGTGAACAAAGTTGCAGTAGTCTTTGCCGTGCCAGAACCGTGTATTCCCCATCAGACCGATAACATCCGCCTGCAGATCCTGTGTAGATTCTGCCTCTAAAATGAAGGCATCAAATATTCATTTAAAAAAACAGAGAGAAATAAAGATTAAATTCACAAGACAGAAAAGCAAATTTTTATCCTTGAGATAAAATGCTCTGAAAACCCATGCCAACCAGAAGCAAGCAAAAACACCATCAATCAGTTTTTACAGCCTGTGGCTCAGCACCAAAAGACAGGGCAGTAGGATTGATCACAAAGGCAGACAAAAACAAAGGGACAATGCTGCCTGTGAAGAAAAGTGACTCATAAATCTTCCCTTGGAGTTTGGATGCAACAGAAGCTGACAGAAATGCCACACCTCATGTCCCCAAGTCAACTCCACTAGGAAATGTAAGCAAAACACATTTCTTAAAAATGAAAAGGAATACTTTGTTTTTTCAATCTAATCTGTCAGCAGTATGTGTAGCAAAATATTGATTAAAATGGGCAATAATTTCAGTGCATCTCCCCACATTTAGAAAAGATCTGACCACTTATTTATATGAAATTCATTTATAAAGGAAGCCAGTCGGACAGCTGCTGAATTCTGACAGTAAATGCAATTATATAATGCACATTTGAATGCAAAAAGGGCAAATATTTAATATATAATATAGATTATAACATGTGTAATTGACAAAAAAACTATGATGTACAATGATTTAATTTACTAATACACATATTGCTCTATATTAAATTATTGCTGTCAGAATAAAACCTTGCATCTCCAAAACCTGAAACCTTTAACCTTAAACATTCAAATTTAAATGGCAGTCAATGCAAAAAGATTTCTGTTCAAGTAATTTTGGAACATTTTTATTGATCCACAAGTCATGAAATATTCACATAATAATATGTCTTTCATTTCACTGACACTATGATCAGAGGATCACATGTTCGATCTCTGGTCATGCTGCACGTCAGCTGGGGCTAGACAGAGCAATATTTACAATGCTTTACAGTGTAATTTACCTAAAGATGAAAATCAGCAACTGTTCAATGGCTTCTATTATAAGTGCCTATCTTTGTTCACCAAAAAATTAGGCTGAAAAACATCACGCAGTGTTCAGTACATTTGAAGAAAGTGACTCTCTGCTTTGCTGATCAGGGACCACGTTCTGAATTTGTAATACTTAGTAATAGTTAGTAGTAGTTAAGGTTGTGTGCAAAACATTATCCTGGATCAGCAGCTAAGGCAGGGCTCACAGGAAACACACAGCAGCTTTCACACCAGCCCTAAGCCTCACTCACCAGCCTGACAAAGACAAGAGGGTATGGCCACTCTTAACTCCATCCACTTAAGAGGAATCAAATTCTGCTGGCTGCAAATACTGTTAGAATAACCTGCAGAAAAGGGCAGCCAGGCATACAATATAGGGCCCTCACATAAGCATGGCATTAAAGTAGGCCATTCTTTTTTATGAGGTCAATTAACAAACATAACAAACAACATAAAAAGTCTTGCTCAGAAAAGACTTTCCAGTTAACACTTGTATGAACTGACTATGTAACAGACTAATAACTCCACGATAATGATTTTATCTTATCTTAAACAAGGACCTACCCAGTGACCTATAAATAATCATTCATGAAGCTTAGCTATTTTACACCTCTCAAAGACCGGTCTTCATTTTGTGTAAACAGTCAAGTACATTCCTGAAACATGACTAAATCACTGAATGCCTTACATGGGAAACAATGCCTAGGTTTGTTTCAATGTTACACATTTAATGTAATGTAATGTTAAATGTAAGTGGTATTAGTGTAAGATAAATTGGCTTCACTTTTTTGGGACAGGCCATTACTGCACCCTAGAGATAATGTACTTATTAACTAGAGATGTTCACATTATTAACATATCTGTTGACTCATAACAGTAATAGAGTTCATGTTATGTGTAGGGTTAGTATTAGAGTTAGAGTAAAGGTGGGTTTAGGTTTTGGCTTGAGGTTAAGGTTATAGTCAAGTTGGTGTAACTTACTGGATCATTAACGGATCATTAGTTTAATGTGAATTAAATGGAAAATAAACATCTACAAAGCATCAACAATGGTCTATCTAAACAAAGAGTTAGCTGATTAGGTATACCATAGTGCTCTTACTATGTGCTTGGTACGCCATGCCCAATTTGCAGCATAAGCCTATAACACTAGAGGTTTTGTGTTATTACTCAATATCAGCCTTCTGTTTTATACACGCATAAAATAACTGTAGAATGTGAAGAGAATACAACCTGTAATGTATTAAAAACATATTACACTACCCTGCATTTGTTCAAAATTGTCTACACTTTTGGGAATGCCTTGATTGATCAGTACAGAATCAGTATTTGTTTTACAATTGAAATGGTCTACAGAATAATGATAAACAACTTAAATACAGAGCAGCCATAATACATTTACAAGCTTCAAAATTCTGACATAGTTACACTTACTTTCCTCTGAGCTGTCTATACTGCTCACACTGTCTGCGGGGGCCAGGCCATGTTTCTGCAGGTGTTTACGAATACTGAAGCGAGTTCTCCTGTTCTTCCCATAACCCTTCAGTTTGGGTTGCTCCACTGACTCTGTGCCCAAGCTTTTACCATTGCTATGAACTGGACCAGGACCATTTGAAGGAGCAATCATAGTCGGAGAGGCCTCCCCAACATTCTAAAGTACAGAAGAGATCTAGATCAGTTTGCTGTATTTACGGTAAATGAAAAAGTATGTATAAATTAAGGAAAAAAATATTAAGTTAGGACCTTATCAATACAACTAAACAGTGACAAATGGATGAGATACTCAGGATACTCAATGGCTACGTTCACATTACCAGGCTGAAGTGACTCAAATCCGACCTCTTGCCTCAATGTGGCTCAGATCTGATGTTATAAGGGCTGTGTGGATGTATCAAATCCAATCTTTGAAAATCAAAAGCGATACACTTTCACATGTAGATCAGATTTCATGCGTCTTTTTTAGTGGGTGAGCCAGCGTTGGCTTCTCTCTAATACTCACGTCGCTGTAAAAACAGCAAAAGCAGCCAGCTGGCATTTATTCACCTTCTTCAATTGATCATGTACAGTCCTCCACCTGTTTACTGTCATCCTGAGCAAACACCATCACATCAGCTACCAACACATCTTTTACTAAAATCACATAATAAAGGTTGCCAGATCCCCCAAACCTCCTACCAATTTTGTAACATAAAGTCACACTACACAAAACACTTTGTTGGTGACAAAGGTGACATGTATACATGTGAGCCATTTCAGGGACAGATTTGTTCACATTACTGACAGATACATTTCACTTACATTTGTGAATGTGAACCGTCAAGATAGTAAAAAAAAAATTAATTTGAACAATGTGGCTTATAATATGAACATAGCCCATAATGCAAGTCTAATCAATGACACTTAGGGAGAATGCATCAGTGCACTAACCAGAATACATCAAATGACAATCAATTATAACAGTATTCCAAAAAATATTTGCTTATTTTCTGAAATGTAAAAACTGAAATTTGGTTTCAACGTATCAGTTCTTGAAAATTATTTTTTTTGGTGTTTTTTTCTAGTCTCTAGCATAATTAGTTCTTTCAATGATGTTTGTGAATTCAGCATTTTTTTTTTATTATTCTGAAGTATACCAAAATAGCAAATCAAACTGTGAAGAAATCAAAAAATTCAAGATGCACTGAACTATTTTATAAAGAACCTTAATTATCTTGAGATCAAAGATGATCACTCCAGGCTCAGACAAATACCAAAAGTTAAATCACCTCTGCAGAAGTGTTTAGAGCTCGGGTAACACTCCCAACATCGGTTAGCCGATGCTCACAATCATCCCAGCGGCCGTACGCCAGATCAATGCCTCCCACAAAGGCCACTGACTGGTCAATTACCACAATCTTCTCATGATGAGCCCACAGATATACAGATGATGATACATGGTCAGGATGTCTCATCACCTGCAGAATAGACATCACTCATTTATTATCTTTTCTGATAATTTCCTCATGTCTCCATTGTCTCCTGCCTCAGTTTTTACCTTGATGTTGGGGTGAAGTTGTAGCAGAGTCCTTTTGCTGTACTCACTGTTGATTCCAAGGGCCAGTTCCACCTCCTTATACAGCATCACAAATATCCGCACTCCTTTTTGCTGCAAAAGCCAGAAATGAATATCAGTACAGAATAAATCACATTTTTATGGATGTTCATTATTGTAACTCATTAAATCTGAGCAAAGTATAACATTATTAGAAGGCACTATGATTACAGTATATTTCTCCATGTTGCTTGAGAGCTTTTTCATTATGTCTTCTACACGTTGATTAGTAATTGATCACAGAGGTGTCTTTTGTGATGGTGCCAGTGCAGAGGCGAAAAGCATTTTAAATAAAAAGTTTTAACTCACTGCTTTGCGTTTTAGAATGCAATCAAGACGCCAGCGGTTCCCTTCAACAACAGGTCTCTTGAGGAAAATTTCAGGGCTCAGCCTGTAGAGGTACAAAATGACATCATAAGAACAGTGGGAAAATATTAGCGTCATATTATGGGCTCATATACTGTAGCATATGAAATCTGTATTGCACACGCAACCAATATAGTATTATATCATTTGGAAGTGTCAGAAGTTCTTTACATGCATAAACCACACATGTTCAATGAACCAATAAAAATAGCCCACAATTACTTAACATATCCGGTCAACTGGATATGTAAACATATGAGCTATACACATTTAAGAACAGCTTTTCTTTTCATGCAGTCAAGGTTTTAGAGGTTTACTTATTGATGAATGAAACACATTGAAATTCTCAGACATTTTTATCATTTGTCACATGTGCATACACACTCCCACACATTCACACACATTTCTGACACACTGACTGACAGAGTTGTAACAGTGCACCAAAGGGCTGTCTGATAGAGGTAACAGATCTCTCTGACCACTGTTCTCTCTCGGAGGTGTCTTCTGTTAGAGCATATTCTCAGCATGCATGTGTATTTCTCTCTCTCTCTCTCTTTCAACATGCACACACACACACACATACATTCAAACAAGCTATAAACATTTTTAATTTTGTACATTGAGCCTCAGTACCTTGCACTCAAATTCATAATTAAATTACAATAAGATTTGATTATTCAAATACAGAACCAAGCCTGTTCACCCTCTTTGTGTTACACATCTCACAGTCTTGCAATAGTTTCTTGGAAGCTTTATTTTCTGATGCTAGTGCATTTTGGTTTGCACATGCTTCATGTTAAATCTGTATAGCTCCAAGAACCATTAACCAAAAATTCACTGAAAGCTCTTGCCCAGGGATTTTCAAAACTCCTTTTGAAGTTTGATGATTTCCCAGATCAACACACCTGCTCCAATTCATCTGTTAATTACCAGATTTAGGAGGTCTGAGAAGAGATAACCAAACTGTATCAGATACCAGCCCAAGTTTTGAAGATCCCTGTTCTAGAGATGCAGGCTAACCCAGAATTGCAACTTGTTCAACACGTACCACCAATCAGTGATGAAGATTTCCTCCTCAGCTTCCTCCATAGCATTAGCCACATCTTCCATATAGGTTTTACCATTCACATACCTTAAACACAACACACAAACCAAGATATCAATCATCATCATTATTAGTTACCAATATTGAAGTAGCTCAGCTAATCAAATCAAAATCCATCACAACCATCATCAATATATTGGACTATGGGATTCAATACGTCTGGGACTTGTCTACAAGCCATGGACTTATTGTTACCCATTAAAAACTGAATTATTCAGGTAACAAGCAGGGTAATGGGGATTAATGCTACAATACGAAAGTCCAAATCATTCTGCTCAGCCAACTGGTCTTGGCTGAGGAGGATGACTGTTGTTTCATTGTTAGAGGATTAGCTGCAGTCTCTCACACGGACACTATCACATTCCTGTGAAGGGTCAGCAGAGGATTGCAGCTGCCATATTACTTTCACTCCCATTCTCTCAGGTTACTCCAGTGAAACTGGCTTCACCTGGAGACAGTCAATAAGTCAAAGAACTATGACTACGACCTACCTACCATGCCAAGAAACCTGCAATGAAAGAATACTCATACAAAAAACTCATAATTGGAAGTGAGTAGAGCATCATAAACACATCAAAAAGTATTGTTTCATTATAAAGATAATGTTTCAAGTTCTAGAATTCTCTAGAAAACATATTTAGATTATTTTTATCTAAAATAAAATGCCTAACCTCCCAAGTTTGAGAAAAGCTGTACAGAAGCTAAACCAAAAAACCCACAAAAAGGAATTTGTAAGTCAGCATGAACAAACTTGAATACAAGTATAATTACTTGAAAATACTCTGTAAAGTACAACTCCATGAAAATTGTACTTAAGTACACACATGCAAGTAAAAGTACCTTGTTTTTAACCATTTTTCACTAAGTTTATAAACTTTAAAAAACAAGAACTGCTTTGTGCTAAACTTAGTGATACTCTACCATTTGGCAGATATGTTTTCCACTTCTTTGGCAAAGGAGCCAAACCGATGTTCTTTTAGGAAGGCACTGCCGTACTTGCGCACAAACTCGTCAATAGCCTGGCCCCACCAGCGGGCATGGCGATAACTGGAGAACTTCAGAACCAGATTCCTACACAAAAGAAGAACAAGCCATAAACACTTTTCTTGCTGGTATCACCAATACTGTATCAGAAATGGTCCATAAAACTGTGTCATGTACCTAGACAGGCTGTCAACACGAACACCATGCTTTGTCTCTGTGTCTTTGGAGTCCATTTTGACTGAGAACTCTTTGTCTATCAGAAGGACGAATGAGATGGCCCCTGAGTCAGGCTTCATGTAGAGGAGGAAGGAATCCTTTACTACCAGCCACCTACAGATACAAATTATCAACATAGTTGGCAGGTTATTAGTTAGATGTATTACTTACACTCAATATAACAATTATTTTTGCCATATAGGTGGATGCAGGTTGACAGTTATTGAATATGTCAGTTCCCCTCTCCCCTTTTTTCTCCACACACACACACACACATATATATATATATATATATATATATATATATATAAAATACACATACACACACACACACACATACACACACACACTACAGCTGAGGAAACTAGAATCATTATCAATGTACGTGTCATGTATAAAGGAACTATTCAATGAACTGTATCAGGAGAAATTGTGATTTCCAACAATTAATAATTAAAGCGGTTAATAAAATGTGCTCTTTGGAGTTTTATTTATTGAAATATCTTCTGATGGCAGTATTGCATATGATTGGTTCTGTGAGGCAACTAATCAGAACATGGATAGGCGGCATCATGATAATTGAATCTGGTTTCAGTTTTCAAAATTGAGATTAGAATTAAAGTAAGCTCTATATAAATGGCAGAAGATTAAAAGATGCTCTGAGAGCAGGATGTGAATGAATGAAGTTGTGAAAACTCTGATTCCAGCGCATCATGCATTTGTGAGTCGCCATCTATTGCTAGACTAGTTAGGTGAGCTAACTAGCATATTATGGCTCATTACAAGGTAATAATAAACAGATAGTCAGCTATCTATCTTGCTAGCTAGCTTGCTAAACTGAACAACTTTTGAAGTGTAGGATGTGGTGTAGTTTAAAATATGGGAGGACAATATGTGAGTTTGCTGTTACAGCTTCACTTAACCCTTTATTTTGCAGTTTGCTCTTCCAGTCAGGGCTAGTCATCCTACTTGCTTTCGCAGCAATGACAGTTTGGCGCCGGATTCAAAGTTATCATGACCACGCCCATTTGTGTTCTGATCGGTCGGCTCAAAGAACCATTCGCATGCAACACTGTCCTCAGAAGTTTTTTCAATAAATAAAACTCCAACAAGCATAAAATGTGGAATCCCCTGCTTGCCTACTTGGAGTTACAATCCTACTACAATGAACCCCCGCCTATTCGCGGTTCAGCATTTGCGGATTCACCTATTCGCTGAATTTTCTATAGAACATATCTACGTGTTATTTGCGGAAAACCCACAAATTCGCAGTTTGTTCTGTAGATCATATGTACTGTACAACTGTTGGGTATGTGAATGCTCCAATACTCGAACGCTATTGGCTGGCGTTCAGATGGCGCGGTTTTGCTTTTCTTTTACCCCCAAGAGGCCGCCTAAATGCCAAGCTTCTTCTCAGGCTTCCAGCACAAAGTAAGTGGCTCTCCGAGAGCGAGAGCGAGAGAGGGGGGGGGGGGGGAGAGTGAGTGAGAGAGAAAGCGCAAGAGAGAGAGAGATAGAGAGAGAGACAGAGACAGAGAGAGAGACAGAGAGAGAGAAAGCGTGAGCGAGAGAGAGGGAGCGAGAGAGAAAACTTTATTTCCTACGTCTTTACATCTGTTTCTGAAGTGTTAAGGATGATAGTTTAAGGCATATGGTTGGATTTAACCATCAGATGTGGCAATACTTCGCGTAGGACAGACAAAATACCAGGTTTAAATAGAGTTGAATAACAAACAGAGTGATTTCAGAACTCTGGTGAAGATGACCTTCGGACTCTCCCCTGATTGGTGGTGCATGTGCACCTCTCACGTGAGGGCTACTGGGAAGTGGAGTTTGCAGCCTCTTCACTCTCCATAGAAGTCCTGACACTTTTAAGCACTTTTAAGGGGGGTTACAAGGATTCGCGCTATTCGTGGTAGGTTCTGGTCCCTAACCACATAAATACAGGGGGTTTACTGTACTCTGGATTAAACTACTCTGGATAAAATTTAAAACATCAACCCTACAGTACTTTTGATGTTATTGTTACTACTTGAAAATTTAAATAAATCAATAAATAACACATGAGATCCTGCATGGCTGTGATGTTCCACAGTAATGTTGCTGCCCAATAAGCAGTGCTGAATGCAAAACACCAAAAACCATTTTTCCTTTATAATACAGCAATGGCACATGTTCACCATAGTCTCAACACCATCCTACTTTTAACATACAGTCATGGCCGAAAGTATTGGCACCCCTGATTTTTTTCCAGAAAATGAAGTATTTCTCCCAGAAAATTATTGCAATTACACATGTTTTGTTATACACATGTTTATTTCCTTTATGTGTATTGGAACAACACAAAAAACAGAGGGAAAAAAGGCAAATTTGACATAATTTCACACAAAACTCCAAAAATGGGCCGGACAAAATTATTGGCAACTTTTCAAAATTGAGAGTAAATAACTTTGTTTCAAGCATGTGATGCTCATACAAACTCACCTGTGATTTAAAAATCACACCTGAAACCAGATAAAAAAGGAGAGAAGTTGACTCAATCTTTGCACTGTGTGTCTGTGTGTGCCACACTAAGCATGGAGAACAGAAAGAGAAGAGAACTGTCTGAGAATTTGAGAACCAAAATTGTGGAAAAATATCAACAATCTCAAGGTTACAAGTCCATCTCCAGAGATCTTGATGTTCCTTTGTCCACGGTGCGCAACATAATCAAGAAGTTTACAACCCATGGCACTGTAGCTAATCGCCATGGACATGGACGGAGGAGAAAAACTGATAAAAGGTTGCAATGCAGGATAGTCCGGATGGTGGATAAGCAGCCCCAATCAAGTTCCAAAGAAATTCAAGCTG
>BRDA01086208.1:610-17917 GCA_036984385.1 Crenuchus spilurus
TACATACATACATACATACATACAAACATACATAAGGTTTTGAACAGCTGTAATTATGTTCAGAATGGCTCATTTGGGACTGCCCACAACTTCTGCATTAATCTTATTGCATCAATCATAATTTCTTCTCTGTATTTGGGCTAAATGTGGTCAGAAAGATACCATGTTGGGCTAAATTTGTTCCAAGTCCGACTGACTGAAAACAGCTAAATATTAAAATTCTATTTTTGGGCTGTTTGGTCGAAATCCGGCTGACTGAAAACAGCTAAATATTAAATGTCCATTTCTGGGCTAAATTTGGTCCAAGTCTGACGGACTGAAAACTGCCCAATTTTCAACGTCTATTTTTGGGCTAAATAAAGACCACGACCGACCGACCAGATTTAGCCCAAAAAACAACGTCCATATGACGTCTGGTGTTTGGTGGGTGAGATGTCGGACATATTCACTGTGTATAGTAATGTCTAAGATTTAAATGTGGATGTGCACGTATATTAATTCATAGTTGGCCAAAGATTGAATATACTGGTGAACAGTGATAAGTAACTGGCTATTAATTGTATGTCAATGTGTGTATGTATTGTATCTAATGTGTTTAAGGATGTATGACTGGTTAATGTTGTATATAATAGTAAGAAATGTACACTGCAAAAAAAAAAAAAAAAAAAAATCACCTCACAAAATCTAAAATAAATAAAACAAGACATAAATCCTTATATTAAGCCAAAAAATTAAATCTGTCAATGGGGTTAGTAAATTTTTCTTAGTAAGATTTCTTAAAATAAGCAACCATATCTAGGTATTTGCATTATGCTTCATGTCATAAAACTAAATAAGAAAATATGTCAAGCATTTTAAGCTTAATATAAGCCTTTATATTTCGGTTTCCGTATATAAAAATAAGACATATGGACTTAAATAAAAAGGGTATTTCTCTTATCCTTGTCTTGTAACAAACAACAAAAAAAAACAAAAAAAAAAAAAAAAAAGGATACTGTCAAATCAGTTTTGCATTTTTTATTGAACAAAATGTTTAGACAAGTTAAAATGTTTTGTATATTTAAAAACAGTGATCAGACTGGACAGAGTACCTACTCAAACACTGAAGTACTACATATGCTCTGTAGTACTTACAAAAATAAATAAAAACAAACCATGTTTAATGCAGTATAAACTTTAGGACCACCACCATTATACAAGTAGGAAATGGATTACACAGTTGTCTACAATGTACACACACAGCAAAAAACCTAAATCTTACCAAGTAAAATGTGCATATATTAAGGCAATAAATCTTACTTTTTTCTCTGCCAAGATTTTGTCTTAAAAAGCACTGCAAGTGCAAGATTTTTTTGCTTATTAAAAAAAAAAAAAAAAAAAAAAAAAAAATTTACTAAGCAAATTTGCTGACCCCATTGGCAGATTTTTTTGCTTAATAAGGATTTATGTCTAGTTTTTTTTCTAGTTTTTGTGAGGTGCTTTTTGCAGTGTAATACACACACACAGACCTGTTTTTGCTACCTGGTGGGGACACGACTAAATGCAGCTGGATGGGGACTACCCTTTCTAAAGGGTCTACAGACAAGGCAGAAGTTGATCCGAGTTCAGGAAGATCCTGTTATTACACACATCACTTGAAAAAGCAACGTAAGGCAGACCTGACATTCTACATACAGATGGGCACCCTGTCAGGTCAGAGATCCTTGTGGGGACCAGTGACATCATTTGATCACATGACATCACTATGTCTAGAAGGTTACCAATGGGGACCACATTTTAAAAATGTTTTTAAAATTCTGTCTCCTTGGTTTCTAAGCCACTGAATAACAGTTAACCTACATGTGCTGCTCTCATAACCAAAGCTACTGCAGACTCCGGTTGAAGCTGATGCTACTAATTATAGAAAATAAATTATCCTCACACGGCAAACTATAAACTCTACTGCTCATTGGTGGTTTACTCTGTATGCCTCTGCTTCTTCATTCATTCATTCATTATCCCACCCGCTTAATCCTTATCAGGGTCGCGGTTAGTCCCCTACCCCTTCACTGGGCGCAGGGCAGGGCATTACACTATTCAACCAAGCCCAGGACAGGGCGCCAATCCATCACTGGGTGTACACACACACACACACACACACTTTTACGGACAATTTAGAGTACCCAATGAACCTGACCTCCATGTTTTTGGACTGTGGGAGGAAACCGGAGTCCCCGGAGGAAACCCACGCAGACACGGGGAGAACATGGAAACTCCGCTCAGATGCGGACTCGAACCCAAGACCTCAGCGCTGAGAGGCGAACGTGCTAACCACGAAGCCACCGTGCCGCCCTTCCTCTGCTTCTTATTTATATTTATTAGTATTATTTATTTATACTTATCTATAATGTACTTTCCCAGACAGGGATTAAGCCTAGTCCTGGACTACACAGCATTTTGAATTTTTATTTTCCAATAAAAGGAGGATAGAAGTCCAAGACTAGGCTTGAGCCCTATCTGGGAAACCACACCATAGACTGTTAATCTCAATGGGAATATTTTTAATCTCTCTTGCAGTTCAGTGTCAATCAGAGGATGTTTTCCCCTTTTGAGTCTTGATTCCTCCAAAAATTTCTCCAAGTCTGTCCTTGCTCACCCTTGGCTTCTTCACTATTGTTCCAGACAAGGATTCTGAAAAGCTTCATTGCAAAATAATGCATTGAATCAGTGCATTATAAAATAAATAAACTCAAACAATTAATTAAGCCAAATTAACTGTCTTTATCACGACGCTTCATTTGAACTTTTAGTGCAATATGAGTGAAGTTATTTTCTTTTCTCACAATCTCTTCGATAAGCAGTTATGCGATTTTTAACATAAATCTAGAACCTGGCAGGCGATCAAGTTTTAAGTCCTGCAGGGACTGATTTTATACAATTCAAACAGTCCTTTTTACCAGGAACCTTGCCAAAGGATATCCAATCCATGAATGCCTCTTCCACTTCCTTGATCTCTTTGGGAGAACATTCTGTCCTCTTTGAGTTTGAAGAACCTAACAAAAGAACATACATTTTATACATTTAATTTGCCTACTGATCTTCAAAATGACAAAAGTCATTTAGTCATCATCTGAAATCCTTAAATTTTGAAGGACACATTATGCTTGTATGGAAATTCACCTCCCTTTATTGTTATATAGTTGTTCTGTGCATGCACATGGTCTGAGAAATAGACCTGTCACATTATGTTACCGACTAATCATACAATACAGGGTCTGAATTTCAGTGCAGGATTGCAGGTATTGCGCATAATTTATTTAATTCTTGCAAATTTAGCATCAATAATGCAGGAAATTCACGCACACTTTTACAGCAATAATGCTCAGCTATCGTTAGCACCAGGGTGGAATAGATGGCTTTGAGTTCAGCTGTCTGAGAGCGTACCTCATTGGGATGGTGCTAAACACCGTTTCAAAAGTAAATGGGCATTTATGGGAACTGTGAGTTGCGTCAATTGACTAAATTTCCAGTGATAATATATGGTAAACATATGTAACGCTTGGTATGATACAGACTGGCTCAGGCCTACCTTACACCTTCCACGCGATTTTACAGTTGCAAATTTTCAAAGTCAGGTTAAAATCACGAGAGTCTTGCTAGAGTCGAGTTGCAGTTGCGTCATCTCGGTCGTTAAGTGTAAGGTGGTCAGGACTGAAAGTTTTAGCGTCGAGGCATTCCGATAAAATCAAACATGTTTAATATTATCACAAGTCGTAAGAGTTGACCCCTGGTTGACCCGAGCAAATACTGTTGGGAACCAATAGGAGAGCTACGGAAAGCCGCAGACGCAAAAAAATGAATGCCTTGCGGGTACAGTGGCTGGAGAGCTCAGCAACTATGGTTCTCCTGGACTGTAGAAAAGGAGGAGAACCTGGTGGAGCTGTGAAGCGAGTAAGAGTGTTTTACCATTTATTACATGACGGAGACGAAAACAAAAAATTAGACAAATTGGTGAAGCCCTCAAAATCCCAGGTGTGTTTGCTATGCTAAAGCTAACTAGCTAACTAAACACTACTGAATGGGGCTATTTAATGATAATTTTAATCTTAAGTTATTGTTTTGCCCAACAGCTTGAAGAAAATGAGGAGCAGACACAGGACCAGGAATACATGGATGTGAATCCTCTGACAGTATTTGGGCTATATTTATAATATGTTACTATATTTAGATTTTGCACTACATTGTCTTATTGTGCGTTTAGTTATTTTTGATACAAAGAAAGCTTTAATAAATACACATTTTGCAATAATTCTGCTCTTTATTGCATTAATTCTGTGTAAAACTAAAGCAGATGGGAAATAATCTCAAAAGAATCTAGTTGCAGTCTTTAAATTAGTGACCCTGCAAGATCCAGTCTTTCCAAAATCTTAAGCCTGCGACTAGACTGTGTTTAAAAAGTCTGTAGATGTGAGATGGTGTCAGACTTTGAAAAGATTCTGAAAATATTTTTAACAAAGTCGTTAGGTTTTTAGGTTTAGCTGCATTGAGGTCTGTCCCTATCAGAACAAACAAGGAGCAAATAAAAGTGAGCAGCAGATGAGTCAGGTAAGCTGTGAGGTGGGAAGCAGGGCAGCTGTTTACAGTGACAGAGTTTCTGACAGATACACATTCTGTACCTGAAACAGCGAGTTTCTGCTGATCAGCGAGATGTCTGATATTCACCGTGTATAGCATTGTGTAACTGGACAAATGTCGTGCATGTACATTAATGCATAGCTGGCCAGAGACTGAATATAATGGTGAACAGTGATGTGTAATTGGCCAATAGTTGTATGTAAAGGTATGTATGCATTATCTAATGGTATTTAGGAATGTATGACTGCTTAAGGATGAATATAATTGTAGGATTACAAACATAGGGACCTCACTGGTACTGCTGGATGTTGATGGAGACCGACTTGGGGTCTTTTGTTCTGTTTCATCCTCATCCTCACTTTCAGACATATCACTGTATAAGTTCACTTTCTCTGAAAACACAGAAAACAAAATATACCTTCACACTCAAACATTATGTTTGTGAATGAATTTGTATGTTTCTGTGTATATTTTTGTGCTTACCACTGGGTTCAATATTTATGTCCTCCAGGTTTCTACCCTTAAACTCAGAAATTCTCCCCTGCTCGAGCGCCATGAGCACTTTCGCCAGTTGTAAAGTACCCTCAGGTAGCTGGTAGAATTTTCGATGAACCCTAATGTCGTGACCAAGAAAATCAGCCAACTGATCCATCTCAGTGTCTTTTAGGTTGAGAACCTTGGATAAAGTTGACACATGTTTGCAAAGCTTCGTTGATAAAGTCTTGGGATGTTTTGCCCCACATTCAGTAGCAAAGATTCAAATACAATCTGATCCTCTGAAGTATGTCTCTGCTCCAGGTCTTGTAAACATGAATTGATTTTCATCTGTCACTCCACACATTCGTCGGTTTTGCACAAGTAGCTCCATAGACGGCAGCATTTCTGGAGTGAGGAGTATTGGTACCTTTCTGTCTCGCTTTCCTCCAATTTCTATATGTTGAAAATGTTGACAGAGCTTCTTTTCGATTTCAGACAAAGCATCTGCCACATCAGTGTAAATCTGACATGTCTCTGAGTACATATGAATTGAGTCATTTTTGACACTTCTGTCCTTCAATTGAAAAGTATAACTTCACACAAAGTAACTTTTGCCAGTGTCATGATCTCACCTCAGCCTACTCATGTATGCCCCCGTGTGCTTCTCATTTATGCCTAATATCTCAAGCTCACTCTCTCTGTGTCTCTCTCTCCCTCCATCATGGCTTCATTCTGCAGATGCTCACCTTGGCCTTCATTTCCCATCAGCCCCGCTTTCTTGCTATCCCTCTATGAACCCAGTTTTACTAAAGACTACAATTCCCAGACTCCTTATCTTGGTTCACATCTTCCACTCATTCCCACACCTGCAAGTCATTTCCCTTCACCAGTCCTTCACCATTTCAACTAGCCCAGTCCTTCACTCCTGGCTCGTCTTTGTTAGTGCTCCGGCACTCTGCACACAGCCCCACCATCTTCAGGTCATTCCTGATCTTTTTATTTAGCAATTTTTCTTATGCTGTGCTTAGCTTCGCTGCCTAGCCTCTGTGCTTGGCGTACTTGGGTAGCCTCTGGGTTTAGCCTGCTTGGGTAGGCTCTATGCTCACCAGCTTGACTAGCCTGTATGCTTCGCCTGATTGCTTAGGTTTCCAGCCTTTAGCCTTTCTTGTCAGCTTCTGTTTTGTCCTCTGTATGTTTGCCCATTGTCCATCCATAATAAATAATTGTCTACCCTTTACCTGCGTTCATCTTTTCCTCCTGGGGCCTAGCCCGACAGCCAGGTTTGACCAATTCTTCTGTTTCTTTTCTAACAAGTTTGTTCTGATATTTTTTTCTTTTTGCATTAAAAAGCAAGTGCATTTTTTTTTTACATCCTCAGTGAAAGGTAAAAGATTTGGTCTGTTCCATTTTGTCTCATGAAGTGTCTTCAGAGCACAGGCTGAAACACTTTCATTCCATTTTGTCAGAGGTGCTTGAATTTTTTAACCTTCTGTACAACATCCTCCTCAGCAATCATTGCTTCACATTCTACAATATTAGCCATCTTTTTAAGGGTGTGACCCAATTTCAGTGCTAAAGATGGGACTTTGAATGCATGATCATCCTTAAATCCACAGGTATCCTTCACAGCCTGGATGACGTGGTTGAAGTGGACAGAAAAAAAAAAAAAAAAAAAAAAAAAAAAATATTCAATCCTTTGTAAATTGCCTGCTTTTCTCGCATGATACAGCAACCTTGCAGCTTCTCACATTTTCTGGCTTATGTACTCATGCTTTTTTTTGTCATTACCCATTTTGTTATACAGATATTCTCCAAATTTTATGATGCATGTGTCACTCTTTACAGTCTGTGTCACTTCATCTTAGTTAATTTCACTGATTAGTTTCCAGTTTTCTATTCACACCGTCAGGTACTGGTTGTGCATAAACACAGAGTGCTTGAGCTCCTGATTTTCCCGGTTTTGTTGTACTGCTCTTTCTGGCCAGATTACAGCTTGACATATGCCTCCAAAATGCTTTTTGTCTGAAAAGTCCTTGGCTTTTTACCTTTGCTTTTAATGCGCGATGTCACATTCAGACGACTGTTTGCTGGATGGAGTCTCAATTCTCCTCTTAGGAGAAATGACCCTTTCACTTTCTTCAGAACTACTCTCCTCAGTGCCGGGGATATATTCTTCTTCACTGTTCTCAATGCTGCTCACTGATGCATCAGAGGTGAAGCCAAGTAATTGTCTTGTCAACTAGAAATGAAACATTCACAACAACATTCATTTTTTGTGATGTTTAATAACCAAGCTTAAACTAAAACTGACAAAGTTCAATTAAAAAAGGAAGACCAGCAGAGTACAATTAGTATAAAACCTAAAATAAAGATTATAGGAATTATTGTTCTGGTTAACATTTTCAGCAAAACAAACTCCATCCCACAAAAAAAAAAAAATTATATGCAACATACTATGCATTTAATATGACCAGAACCTACAGGAGTAACCTTCATGCTGAAAAATCATTCTGTTGTCAGAGAATTAATGTAATTTCCAAACCCCAAGATGTTTCAGAATTTTTATCTGCTCAGCTGAACTTTCAGGTGGTCAATATGAACTTGCTTTTTTTTTTTTTTTTTTTTTTTTAAGAATTGGGAAGTACTTGCCACTGACTGATCTTCACACAATTTCCGCATCTTGAGAGCACTCATTCTTCACCATCTATATCAACAGTGCTCTTTGCCTCCTTTGCCTGGGGGCAAAGTTAAAGTTCAGGGTTAAAATTTGTTTCATTTTGATAGTGCAGTAGTTATGTTCATGCACTGCATAGTGCCATCATTTTGTTTAAAGGATAATTGTAAAATTTTAACTTTAGCGTGTGAGAGATCTGACCAGGGGTATGTGTGGATAAGACTGCGTACAAAGACAGTCTTAAACGTTATAGTCTGATGATGGCCCTGAAAAATCACATCTTGTATGATGTAAGAACCAGTACCTATATAATATTATTATATCACCCATCTCAAAAAGTAAATCTGTAAAACACTATTTAAAAATTAACACTGCAAAAAAATTCACTTTATATTTGCCAAACATTAGCAAAAATGTTACATATTTGCTTGTTGCTGAAGTTGTGTTCACTTAATATTAATTTTAAAAATACATGTAATTATGCAAACTACAACAAACAGGATAAATTAGAACAGCCCTTGTAACACTGTATACTTGGTAAGGTTAAGTCTAGATAAAACTTTATGGAAGCACTTACCAACATTCGTTCTCTGTACATTGACTAAAGCTTGAATGTCTTCGCTCACAGAACATGGGGCTTGTTTATCACCACTGTGCATCATATTCTTTGAACTACTTCTGGTCTAGAGAAAAAGAACACAGCATAACTCAATAACAAAGCTTGGCATTTTGGTTTTAGTCTGTTTCTCTCATTAGAAATTACATTTATCATTTATTATTCCTGGGATAAAAATAATGCAAATACCCATTATTACTGTTAGGCAAATAAATACCATTTAGCAAGGCTTGCATTACTAAAACTACAGACATCCAGTATCGAGTCATGTTTGGATATAGAGTGCGACAAGTATTAACTAAATCAGTACAATAATCTTAAATTCATATCTCCACTGATCTTTTAAACTACTATTTTTTATTTTTATTTATTTATTTATTTATTTTTATAGGTGCCAACAATGCAAACTACTAACATAAAATACTTTATTTTTAAGTTAGAACCACATTTACCTTCATTCTTCTCGAAAGCTCTTTAGCGCAGTTGTTCACGAAATGAAGATGAGCTTCACAGTTATTGTGATGCTGCCTGAGATTAGTGATCCGCTGTTTCAGCCTGGCCAAAGCTTTTGGAGTGACTTTTTATTCAGTTTTAGTTGGTCTTTTGAGATGGTTTCTCCTTTATTTATTTACAAAAAACAATTAAAACAGCCACTTCTACATTGGAGAATCCAACATTGTGTCTGATGTATAATTATTTTAAACTGCTAATATAAAGTTCAGTTTATAAAGTTGTACTGGGGGGCGGTGCAGTAACGGTGGGGACCAGATATGTCAGGCGACCACACAGATGCAGTTTCAATAAAAAAAAAAAAAAAAAAAAAAAGTGCCTGATGTGTTAATAGTGTACTGTGGGGGAGGGGCGGTAATGGTGGGGACTGAACATTGACAGACAGAAGATAAAACGATGGTCTGCAAGTTCAGAGTTCTCCTTGTCAGTGGAAATATGAGAATGGTCAGTAAGTGTAGAAACAAGGTGGTCATATGACATCAGTGTAAATGTGCTTGTTCAAATATGTTTGTTTCTACAGTAGCAGCTCATTCAAAGTAACTTGTACCAGGGATTCCAGTAATAGTCAACTCAATTTATTGTTTTATACACAGTTTTGTCTCATGACAGATTTTCTTGCTTCATTACTTTTGAATTAGATTATGCACATTGGCACGTTCACTTCTCAGTGCTGAGGTCTTCAAGTCGTTCAAGTCCCCATCTGGGTGCAGTTTCAATGTTCTCATTTCTGTATGGGTTTCCAGTTTCCTCACACAATCCAAAAATATGGAGATCAGTTTAAAAAAAAAAAAAAAAAAAAAAAACCACCCCCTTGTGTGTGTAATATATATATATATATATGTGAATGTACTGTATGCGTGTATGCCTGTCCTGGGTGGTCAACTAGTGCTCGATGCAGTCCTCCAGGTGGACGGTTGCTTCCGGTTGAGAGTACGCTGTGCGCAACTGGCTGCTGTTTCTCACTGGTGTGTGGTTGAGTGTGTAAATGGAGTGTGTTGATTGTAAACCATCTGGGTTTGAGGAAAGTGCTATACGAGTGTAACGTTAATAATAAAATAATCAAGACTTAGTCTCCATGTGTGTATCAAAAGCTTTTTTTAACGTCAAAAAGGTCAAAGTCAGCAGTGTCTACTACCACTACTGCAGACAGTCTAAAACATCAGTTTATAGTATTTCTGCGATTGATAGTTGGCTACAGAGTCATGCCCCTTTGTGTTGTCTACCAATCACCATAAGAGGAAATAATTATATATTTATTATAAAAGAATAAATTGTTTTATTTTCCAGGGCAAAACTCAATGCTAACTGCACACCCACACTCCAACTGAAGCCATATATCCAGGTGGGACTTAACAAGGTTTTAAATGTTAAAGTTGCTTTTTGCTGAACTGAAAGATTAAGACTGCCCATTCAATCAGAAGTTAGAGTATACTTGTATTTTTGTGCCATTTTACCATTGACTGAAGAGCGCTACATTTATTTCGTTTCGGTGAGCTGACCCCACCCCTCCCCATATCTAATGCTGGCCTTGACCTACATCTTTTTGAACAGAACAAAATAAAGTGAAAAATCACATTCAGACTGAAATGACAAGGGACAAACGAATTATTCTCATTGCTGCACCCACTGCCCATTAGCTCCACCCCCACCTAGGGGTGCTCCCCCACTTTGAGAACCAGTATAATATACTATAAACCACATGTAGATTTAGTTTTACACTACTAGCTTAAATCACAAACAGCAAAAATATTTAATTTCCAATTAATCACCAAAAATGTTTACAGTAGTTCTCATTGATTTATACTTTCCAAATGAATCAGCTGTGAATTTTATAGAACATTAAAATCTAATAAAATATAAACTGTTGAATTAATGTAAATTACAATTATATTACATTTTAACTTTAATAATATATTTGCCTTTTGACCATAAAACTATACAATTGTAAAACAGTTTGAAAAATTTATTCAAACTCTTCTTCCCCTATGCCATGCTTCCCAAAGGCAACACAGGTGATGCACTCATATTTCTGTGAGCCAGTAATGTTGATAAATACTTTCCCCTGCTATGAGCAGACAATTGGTCATTATCTGTAGAAGTGTCATTAAACTCACTTATCTGCTCACTGTGTAAGCTCCTTACTTGATGTTTGTAGTGGTATGGGGTAAGTCACACCTGGCGTAGAACATCCACAATGTTTCCCGAGAGGACCACAGAACCTAGGCGACTGGGGTGAAGACCATCATGGAGGTAGAGTGTAGGACGCTCCCAAAAGCACTCCCAGTTGTCCACGCCGACAACACCGCTCCAGAGCCAGGAGTGGAATTGGAAGAGCCTGCTGTACAACTCACACCCTCGTCTATAGGTAGGCAGGGAGCTGGAAACGATCCTGCCATCGGTCTCCTTCCGAGCAGTATCCACAGGCGAATGGTAGTGCTTCTTCATGACCTCGCTGCAGCGGGCAGAGATGTCGTTCATCAGCACGTGGAAAACGATGGTGCCAACATCACTCCGCCGCAGTGTTGGGGGAAGACGTCAGGCGACATTCAGGATACGTGCACCTGGTAAACAACACAGTAGCATTATTTTTCCCACTATAGACTCAAGTGTCTAACAATAGAGCTACCGATAAGAACATTGCCCTGTTTATCTATTGGTGCAGCGCTGGACCTTGGCTTCTCAAACTTCTAAAAGTTCTGAACAGCAACGCGTAAACAAGCTGAGCGCGCAAAACTGTAGAAGCCGGAAGCGCATCACTTGTGTCGTCACTCACCTCCATCAGTCCAATAGTGTAGAGACAAAGCTAGGGTCCTGGTGTAAATTGCCTCAGGAAGAGGTTCTCCTAGCTACAACACTCCGTCCACACCAGGTGGTCTCTCAGATCAAAGGCCCAGATGGTCAACCTCCTGGGGCTAACAGCTTTCAATGCCACCAGCAGAGTCCAAAGGCTTAGAGTCAAGACTTTACAACGCTACACAGATGAAGACCACATGGAATACTAAAGAAATCCATGGAGCATTCTCTAAAAAACTTATTTTATACAACACAAAGCTGAAAGCCACTTACCTTAAACAATGTAACTTTGGAGAAGCTTTCATTCGATACTTTGACTACGTTAACAGCTTTCAGTTGAAATCTGTGAACGAATTGGATTTCTCAGGCACAAAGAAATGCCATACATGAATCAACAGCTCCCCCACCTGGACAGCTGAGGTCAACATTTTTAATTACACACCAAAACAAGTTTTCTAAAACGAGTTTGTGTATCTATATAATATGATTTCCACTGTTTGAAGTTTATAAATCCACAGCACTCATATACATCACTATATATGTAAACCTGGTTTTGTCTTTAGTAATACAGTAATAAATTACTCACATTTGTTGTTAATAACACATGTATGTTAACAAGTGAACAGACCATAATCAAGACGATGGGTTTACTTTGATATATGTTAAATGTTACCTTGTTTCTATTCATCAAGAGATTGGTTGCGTTAATATCCTGTTGCCAGCATGATACTGTGCTAAGCAACCAATTTCCTCAGGAGATTATCTATGTACAATAGATTTTATACAAAAAGAGTTATATCAATTCAAAAGGCTAGAGTCTGACGTGCCCACTCCCATGTGGTGCTATATGAAATGCCCATGGAATGCAAAAGACAACCAACCAGAGTCAACCTGAATCCTGAAGGCGGGACATTAAGCCTCCCTTTAAAAGCACATGTGAGCTGTAAAAGTGGAGCTCAAGCAGGAAGAACACCGCCGCAGCCACGAGGAACCAAAGAACACCACCATCAACTTCATCAGAGCTGGGGAGATACGGAAAGTAACATCTAGGGCAACAGCAGGGCTTCTCTGCACTGCTCAGAACTGGCAGTGGATGTGGGCAGAAAGTTAAATTTCCCACAGCATGTTGTCAACACCACACTCAGGCCTGATATTGTCCTGCTGTCAGAAACAACAAAGAATATTGTCATGCTGGAGCTCACAGTACCTTGGGAAGATCACATGGAGGAGGCCTTTGAGTGGAAGAAGGGGAAGTATGACAGTCTAGTCAACAACTGCCATGAAAAAGACTGGAAGGCTAGGTGCCTACCTGTAAAGGTTGGGTGCAGAGGTTTTGCAGGCCAGTCTCTCTGCAGAGCTTATACTGCACTCTGCATTACAGGGGAGAGAAAGAGGTGGGCCATCTACAACAGCACAGAGGCAGCATAAAAAGCCTCTAGGTGGCTGTGGTTAAAGAGGGCAAATCCGTGGCCAAGCACTGCTAGGGTACAAGCTGAGGCCTAATCAACCTTGGCTGGGTCACTTGAGCCAGAGTGTCTGATGTTTGAAAGTCCCAAAACACCCAATGACCTCAGGTAACATCACTGATGATGTGCCCTAGCATTGCATCTAAAGATATATCACAGAGTGATGAGTGAGCATGTGAACTCAATCAATACTGATCAAAACAATAAAATGTGCCCGACTTCACACCATGCCATGCAGTGCTCTGCCATGCCATCACATTAAGTTACTCATTTTTTCCCCCCAAATTGGCAGGTCTGCAGCTAGTATCCCGCATAAGTGTCTTAATCCCCCCTATGTGGCACATTTCAAGGGGAAAATTACCCACCACCCCACCCCTTCTGAAAAATTAATGTACATGATTTTCAACTTTTTGTCTTGGGACACGCTGTTTTGAGGGCTTTCATTATTGAGCTTATTTACTACTTGTGTATGTTGTGTTGTCTCTGGTCTGCATCACAATAGAACAAAATTGAAAAAAAAAAATACCGTTAACAAATGAGAAATTTGTTTAATTAATTTCCAGTGAAGGAGACAATACATTAAATTTCCTAGCAAAACATTTTACATTTTTAAATTACATTTATTGAGGTCTTAAAAAAAGGTCTTTAGCATTAAATTTGACTTTTAAAATGGTGCAAGGACCCTAACTAAAGAATACTGTAGTGATATAGTGAAGCATACCTCTGAAATTCAGATTTTAGATTAAGCTTGGAGTGGTCAGCATCCTCTGGAATATAAATGGTCCTACAGCCCAGCCCAGCCTGGAGAATTTATCAAAGCTAAGAGTTAGAATCACTGAAGTTGTGGGGCTACAATAATATTTCTACACTGAAGGTTTACTTGTGTATGACTCAGATACACCAGCATGTTTTTGAGAGACAGACGGGATGCGTGATTATCAAAGGTGTCAAACGTATTCACATTCATTACTAGGGTAAAAGTATAGATACTTGGGTTTATAAAGACTTTTATAGAAGTTGAAGTAACAACTTAAACTTTTTACCCAAGTAAAACTACAAAAGTACTGGTTTCAAAACTATAAAAAGTATATAACTATATAAAGTATACAAGTATAAAAGTAATGTAAGGAAAACAAATGCCAAAACCTAGGCTGTGCCACAGGGGCATAGTGCACTACCCCACATTACACATTTTTTTTCCTAAAAGCCATATTGACTATAATGTTATATTAAAATGGTTATGTAGAAATTTTTGGGATGTACTGGCTACCCGTTTCAGCTGCTGTAAGGCGGACTCAGCCATGAGGTGGTTAGTTAGAGGATGGGCAAAAGGTGAAAAGTAAAAAGGTGAGTTTAATGAAAATCAGTATACCAGCGATGGCTAGGTTCAGTATACCAGCGATGGCTAGGTTCAGTATACCAGCGATGGCTAGGTTCAGTATACCAGCGATGGCTAGGTTCAGTATACCAGCGATGGCTAACAAAAGGACAAGTTTGAGAGGATTTGAGGTAGAAAGACAGGGTTAGAGGTTAAATGTAGGGCTAACCAGAAAAAGGCTAACGGGAGGACACGGCTAACGGGAGGACACGGCTAACGGCTACAGACAAGGCTAAGGGCTACAGACAAGGCTAAGGGCTACAGACAAGGCTAAGGGCTACAGACAAGGCTAAGGGCTACAGACAAGGCTAAGGGCTACAGACAAGGCAGGAAAAATCACAAGAGTACCTGAAGGAGGGAGAGCTCAGCAATGAAGAGCAAAGACTATGTGTGTGGACCAAGCTTAAGTATAGTGATTAATCAGGAGGGCAAGTGAGAACAGGTGCATGGAGAGGTACCGTGAGCATCAAGGAGGGTTCTGGGAAATGGAGTGCTGGACTAGGCTGTGACTCTGAGAGTGTGTGCAAGGAGGAGGGACTGTTGGGAAGTGTAGTGCAATGTGGAATGGAGTGATTTATTAGGAAGTGGGAGAAGAGGAGAGACTTGAAGGTAAAGAGAAGAGGGGGGAATCCTGACAGCTGCATATATGTCCCTTGAAAATGAAAACATTTTAGTAATGTAAGAGCCATTTTGTACTAAATGTATATTTAATAGCAATTATATTGCTATTTTGTGTTTTATATTCTTGTAGGTTATTTATGAGCATTGTTTTAGTTTAGATTTAGATTTAGTTGTTTTAGTTTAGATTTAGAGTAAATCCTTTATTTTTCTGGCAATCAATTGCTTTCCCTGATTGCAAACTTACTCTGTACTCAATTACTTTCCCCTGAGGAGATCAGGGCAGTTTTCTTAACGTAGCCTGTTATGCTAAGCAACATTTTTTATTTATTTCTTTGTTTGTTATTCTGGTAAAAACAATACAAAGGGACCTGTGTGAAAAACAAGACAGAACAAACTTGTTTGAGGACTACACTTTGTATCTTTCTGTTGCTTTTGGAGGATTTTGGATCTGTAGGCACGAGTTAGAAACTTCAAGTGCTGCCTTATAGCACTGCATTGAGGGAAAGGCTAATCAGCCATTGTAGAAACTTCAGTATATATTAGCGTACCATATTTGTGTAGTACTGAACTTATTGGAGAGTGATGAGACATGTGACATACAGGTGTGATGGAACGCTTACCAATAGGGTATCAGAATGGTATATGTTTATACTTATCATCCAACCACAATCACATTCACTCTTTCTGAATGGCACAATTATTCTGGATAGGATGTTTGTTTTTTTAAATGATGACAAACTGAGAGGAAATATGTAGAAATAACGAGACTGTTTTTAAAATGTAAGGAGTAGAAAGTACCGCTAATTAGGGCTGCAGCTAACGATTATTTTAGTAATCAATTATTCTATCAATTATTAATGAAAGAAATCAGGTTCTGCAATAACTACTTAAGCTTATTTTAAAAGTAATAGAAATACACAAAATAACTTTAGAGCTTTTTAATTAAACATTTTATTGCTTAAAATACAATAACAGCCTCCATTTCAGGTTCAAGTTTAAAACTCTTGCTTTTTAAAAAAATCCAAAAACAGAAGAGAAATACATTTTTAGAAATCACATTAAAGGTAAAAAGCAAAGATAAATTAAGGCACAATACAGTAAACATTGCCTTTTTATATATTCAACTTTGAATTTCAAGTCTGTGTGACAAAACTCTTGCTTTTTTTAAAGTGCAAAAACAGAAATAAAATAAAATCACATTGATTTAAAGGTAAAAAGCAAACAAGCAAACATAAATTAAGAATAATAAACAATTTCAAGTCTGAGGTATAACAACATCCACTTCTATGTTTTCTACAGTACATGTTGAATGAAATATTTTCTTTTTTACAAAGCCAACATATACTGAACATTATTCTTACAAACAATATCAATACAACATATAACAATTGAGGAAAGTGAGCATGTCAACATGCTCAGAACTGAGGCTTGCCTTGCGGTTTGATGCAATGTTTCCTGCTGCTGAAAACAGGCGCTCTGATGGCGGGGATGTAGCTGAAATACACAGCAGAGACTTTGCCAGTTCTGCCAGTGTTGGATAGCGCGCTGCGTTTCCTATTGTCATTTTCTTCTCGCACGTTGTCGCTCTTTTCCCTCGTTGCTTCCATATTCCCACTTCTCAACTAAAAATCTCCGCGCCTCCTTCCTGTGCGTGGGTGACGTAAGTGTGGTGTGCCACATTAAAAGTCGTCCGTGCGAAATACAGTGCGCTGAGTTTTAAAAGTAAATAAATGATTACTCAATCATTTTTTGTTATCGAGTAACTCGAATTACTCGAGTAATCCTTTCACCCCTACTGCTAATTGCACGAAAATGTAAGTAGAAGTAAAAAAACTCGTCCGAAAATAATTACTCCAGTAAAGTATAGATAACCAAAATTTCTACTTAAGTATAGTAGCAAAGTATTTGTACTTCAGTACTTGACACCTCTGGTGAAAACAGGGTTCATGTTAAGTGGAGCACTTCTGACGTCACACGTCACACTCCAGATCAGTAGGTGGCGGTAATGCACCTGATGTTGGTTTACCAGCCGCCACTAGTGCTCAAAGAAGAAGAAGAAGAGGTTTGTTTATGAGAGAGAGAGAAACAGAAGAGTGTAGTTAAAGTGTTGGAGCAGGACTCTGTGAGAAACCCAAATGCTGATAGAGGTGCTGAGCTG